>JASANH010001567.1:0-71547 GCA_030248295.1 Mesodorylaimus sp. YZB2_4
TTGCTGTCCGACGTGCCCGCGTGTGGAGAAGAGTAATCTCGAGACCAACCGCACTAGACGAGAATTATATTACGGTCCTCTATCCTCTACACAGATCGTCTGCTCTGGCCGTAGCCCTGGCGAGCAAGCTTTACAATAAGGCACACTACACTACATCATATCCACGCGGGAGATACAAACTTAACCGTGACATTCACCTTCCCCTCAGTTTACACGAACTCCTACACGAAACACAAAATATCGAAACGCAAAAATCATGATCATTGGCGTCGTAAGTCGCCCATCTCCATTGACATCGTACGACCGTATTGTACGCTGTTGATTGAGTTTGACCGACGTCTCCGATTCCTATTGCACCCACTTCCGTCTCTCCTTCACCAAAGCCACACGACTGCGCGTGTCCTTCTCCTCCTCCAAGTACCTCTCCGCGTCTCGCATCGCACGAGGCAAACCTGCCGCCTTGGAGGCTAACACCTCCTTATACTGCCTGTAGTCGAAGATGTTATCGCGCTCGACTAGTCCGTACTTCTTCTCGCCGAAGAAGTGAACACGAACCCAACTTGGTTTTATAGGCCTCTTATCCGGGAATTCCGTTTCATCCACTATACGTGCTGGCAAATATGGGTGGTACTTCAGTTTGGCCCACACTGCATCACCGACCTTCAGCAGTCTTGGTTTGCGTGGCCTATCCACCTCGGGCACATACCGCTTCACCTGCTCTACGTGAACACGCTTCTCTTCGCCAACTAATCCTCCTTGCGGACGGATAATCAAGTTGTGAGCCGATATTACTTGCGTGGCACGATATGGTCCAGTCCAGGAGCCCAACAGCTTCGATGATAAGCCTGCCGGTGTATGCATTCGCTTATACATCACCATATCACCAGCCTGAAACTCCTTCTCCAGTTTCGTATTCTTATCCCAACGTTCCTTACGCTGTTCTTGCACTCGTTCTATGCTCTCATAAGCTAACCTCCGAGCCCGCTCGAGCTGCTGCACCACGTTCTCGCGATATTCGATCGCGCTGCCAAATTTGTTAGCTGAACTCGAGATACCCGTATCGATCACCAACCGTGCATCAAAACCATGCATCAGAAAGAACGGAGTCTCACCCGTCGCTTCATGGACTGAGGTATTGTACGCGAATCGGGCAAACGGAACAAAACCACTCCAATTGTCCTGGTGATCTTGGTCTACGTACATTCTCAGCATATCGCGATAGCGAAACACGCGATTCACTCTCTCCACCTGACCATCAGTCTGAGGTCTGTACGCTATCGTCAGGGATCGTTTGATGCGCAATGCCTCGCACACGCCCTGCACCAACTCCGAGGTGAAATTAGCCCCTCTATTCGACAGCAATCGTCGTGGCGCTCCCCACCGACATATGATCTTGTCTACCAAGATCTGGGCTACCGTCGCTGCCTTGATATCTGGCACTGCGAACGCCTCGATGTACTTCGTCAAGTAGTCGCTCACGATTACGACGTATTTACTGCCATACCCATCTGTAGGGAATGGACCCGTGGCATCGATCGCCACCAACTCGACCGGATTCTCCACACACAGTGGTTTCAAGGGTGCCCGACTCGTTCGACCATACGATTTGTTCTTCGCACATGGCAAACAACTTTGACACCAGCGAAAAGTGTCCTTGTACATGCCTGGCCAAAAGAACCGTTGCCTCAGCTTGACAAAGGTCTTCGTGAAACCCAAATGACCTGCCATGGCATCACCATGCAGTGCGTCAAACACCAAGCGCTGCAAGGATAATGGAACTACCATCTGTATCCAATCCTCTTTTCTCCGTTCTTGCCCCAATGGAAAATGTAGCAATACGCCCATTTCCGAAAGACTAAAGCTCTGCGCAAGCTTTTTTAGCCGCCTCGCATCCCGCGGATCTTTGGGCAACATTCTTTGTTCCAAATAGTCAATTAGCGCTCGACAGAACTGATCTGCCCTCTGTGCGTCCTTAAGTTCTGGTCCGACAACTCCACTGCTTTTTGTCCGACTGCCAAGCTCGCCAGAAATGTCACGTTGCTGTCCGACGTGACCGCGCGTGGAGAAGCGTAATCTCGAGACCAACCGCACTAGACGAGAATTATATTACGGTCCTCTATCCTCTACACAGATCGCCTGCTCTGGCCGTAGCCCTGGCGAGCAAGCTTTACAATAACGCACACTACACTACATCATATCCACGCGGGAGATACAAACTTAACCGTGACACAAAGTATCTTGCATTTTACAATAACGTTATAACGTGAGAAGGAAAGTAAACTCCGTCATCAGCAGCGGTCGTTTTATTATACGCAATCGGACAAGCACATCAGCATGGCACCCTTGGGCACACGAAGTAGCATACTAATGTTATCAACTAACAGCGACAGAGCGAGCGCCTATGCTGACTGTGCTGTCATGAGCATGAATCTTGAACACATTGGCGGGAGGTATGGTCCTGGAGGTGGCCGTGCTGGGTCTGTGCACACTCCTCTTCTCCCTGTAGAAGGTGTCTTCTCCCACCTCTTCCTCCCCTTCTTCTTGCAGGGGGGCAGTTTTGAGCAAAAACTCATTGATGAGTCGGTTGACCTGGCTGGGTTGCTCCATCATGACCATGTGGGCAGCATTGTCGACGACCTCGAGCACTGATCCTGGGATGGCCTTCCGCATTTCGAGCATTTCGTCCAGAGACACCAGGCCATCCCCGCTGCCGTATATAAGCAGGGTGGGAGAGTGTATTTGTTGGTGGTAGAGGTAGTTGCAGTCGGACCATCGTTGACCCTGCATGACTCGTTTGAGCACGCCTGTTCTCACTTCTCCGAACGATGACCTGAAATCAGCTGGTGAAGGAGTGGACAGGAAGGCGAGCCTGAAAAAAAAAGAGCACTACATTGGTACGGCATGCAAGAGGTAGAAGTGCGCAGTGCATCGGGGGGGGGGGGGGGGCGCATTTTAAAGTGCATGTTATACCCCATCCACATGTTTGAGTTACGCGCTTCCTGCCACCCGCTGGCTGCACCAACTCCCCTTTGTCTGCCCTATCAGTCAGTGTCCCGCGTGGTATCATGTTGGTGTGGGTGTTGTGCAGGAAAAGATTCATTGATCTACAAAAACTGGGAAAAGTCGCGAGCACTGTGCAATAGGTGCAATTGGTGCCAGTCGTATTGTGGCATGATTTTCAGATTCCTAAGAAACTGGCACCTCCTGGCCCAACCCTTCACAGTCGACGTCCTCAACTAACTTCATAAAAGTTCTGCTCAAAGCGGGCCTGAGCAAAGCCAGTACAGCTGTTGGCAGTGCAAACGCACCGTCATCCGAGTCCAAGGGCACTGGTGCCCCACTGCTAATCAGCACCAGATGGCTGACCTTCTGACGACGTTCGCGAGCCAGCACTGCCGCGAAGCATGTTCTGGAAAGGAGAGCAGTGCCATAGTCAGCTAGTCTGAGGTGCACCCACACCATACCCGTACGAATGAGCAATAACGACATTGCGATCACGAGCGAATCGATCAAACAAAGCCAACACGTCCGACTTGATGGCCTCGAAAGTGTACGCACTCTTGGCACTGGGGACACAACTATTGCCATGACCGATCAGATCAATGCATATGACACTGTAGCCTGAACAGAATAATGGATTATCACAGCAGCTAGTCGCTGCATCTTATCGATCTGCATGTCAATCGATCAGTCAGGGCAGAGATCAAGGAGCAGTTGATCAGAAAATGTGATCGCGATCAGCACCCACAGGTGATGGCTCAGGTCCCGTGTTCCAGGCCAACAACCTGAAGAAGCAATTAGTAGCTTTTGATCAGACGACATCGACACATCGACGATGCTGTCTTTGGTTTGCCTCCCCGGCTATGGGCTCCTCAGTTCTGCCCGCGAAGTATCAGGAAACTGGTTTTGGAGCACGTCATTTCTAGTGACAGTCCTATTGTCACCCATGCACGCTGGCATTAATGAAATGCCCCCCCCCCCCCACGTACTCGGAGACGTCATCGAGAGGCTGCCATGAGTGTGCGCTCCAGCGATCTCGCTTACGGAAGTTGCTCTTGGAAGTGGGATGCCAAGAGATCAAAACTTACGCATGTAAAGTATACTCTTCACTTACCCAGCTCTCTGAAAAATCTTGTCTGATTTTCCCATATGCTACTATTGCCGCCGACACCATGAATAAAGAACAAGACCACATTCGAGCCTCGATTAGCACCTCCTTGCAGCACATCAGTGCTCTTCCTGTTAACTCCGTTAGCCTGCTCCATTTCAGTGGTGCCTGGCAAAGGGACAATTTCGTCCTTCCAACTTTCTCTGGACACCTTGCTCACTGGTACGGTCTCCACTCCCTTCTCCTCTTTGCTCTCTTCAACCTCCTGCAAGGCAGTGGCGATGGAACTGGCAGACACAGACTTGGAAAGTTTGGCTTCTTCTTTCGGTTCACCCGTCACTCGTCTTCTCAGGTTCCATTTCACTTTCCTTATCTTACTTCCGATCACCACGGGACTGCCGGATCGAAGTGGAGGTAAGCTGACCCTGGACGAAATCGTGTCGCTTGTCTTCGGTCTCTCCACGTCGACCACCACAACCACTGTCTTCCCTTTTTCCTGGTCAGTACTATCCGAGTCTTGATCAATGTCGTAACTCACCTTCGATTCTTCCAGCCCGGACGCAATCGATACATCTTTTACCTCATTTTCGTGCTTCTCCGCAGAAATTAATGCCTTTTGATTTCGTTGACGTCGCAAATTAGGAGTGATCTTCTCGGGCGCTGATTCAGCATTTCTAGAAGTCATTATTAGGACTGATACGAAACGTCCAGGCGCGGTCTGCACTAAAACACGACTGGCTTTCGAATCTGCAGACCCAAGTGTAGCGTTGGGGGCCACAGTAACTTTCGATTTTCGTCCTATGCAGAGACAACAACAAGCTGATTGAATCATACGAATTGCACGAAGCTGATCGCTGGGGCAGACCCATCCGCCTTTCCCTGCGCCTAATTCTCTGCTCCGACTTATGATAAGACCTGCAGACAACGCTTGACCGGCCCGTTACTATGTCGCTCACTATGGCAACAAGGAGCGCCATCGGGGAGGAGTCACAGCTGACTTCGCACTTCACTTAGTTGCTATTGTTACACGTCCTTTGTACATGTGACCGATGTGTTGGGTAACGCAGTGAGCCCAGGGTGGCTGCAAGCAAGTTCCAGTGATGAGCGTGCTGATAAGATACGCCATGTCAAGCCACAGTATACAGTAGGCCCTTCTGCATCCCCCTCGCTTTGGTTCCCTACGTGGAGACTCGCGGCAAGCACCTCTCCATGGCAGATGGTAGCGCGACCCGTCAAAGTGATGTTTCAGTCATGGACCAGCTTGAGACTTGGTTGGCTGCTCTAAATTTTTTGGCGAGGTGCAAGATCTCCACTCCAGTAAACGCACCAGGCGTATTACACCATAGAACAGACACAGGTTAGAGGCACAACCAGAGATGGCAGCAACCAGAGCAAACCCGCCGAAGCGGATCATTTGCCAGATTCCTTCTCTGTGTCTCCTCTTCCTTGAACGCCAAAATTTGCATGGATTCCAATGGTGAACTGGCTAGCCTAGCAATGTGCCGGCGAGCCAGTCCACGATCAGACAGCCTCCAGGTTCCAGCAGCTTCTTGGCCAGCGCGAGAAGTCCTCGGTTACATAGCATTGCTGGGAAACTGCGTGCCAGCTGCAGTGCATACATTTCTAACCGTAAGCTTTGGATGCAAAAGTCCTTTTAGAACCTGAGGCCGTATTCCAGAAAGCTCTCTGGAAAATAGTGACATGAAAGGAAAATTCCAGCGAGATGACTGTAACTTTCCAATGAGGTGACTGTGACTTATTCCGCTGAGCTCGCTGTGAAAGTCGATTGAGGTGACTGTAGAAAGGCCTAACTTTTTGCGCCGATTCCAGAAACAAAATCGGGTCGTTGTGATTTTCTGGTGACAAGGCTCGCATATTCCAGCGACTTCCGCGTGCATTTGCTGTCACCTACGGTTTCTACATAGATACCCACGCTGAGTGCATCCCCGCAATAGTGATTTTAGGGGTGTTCGAAGCGGCTGTAGAGAGATGTGTGTGAATGTCAGGTAAAAGTAGAGAAAATAAATTGCAGGTAATGATTTCTTCTATCTCCCCCCCCTCTCACATTTATTCCTTCCTACTCCTGCACTTCTTAGGCGTACATTCATTTTCCTGAATTTTTGCACCTTCTTACATGAGTTCCTCTCCTTTTTGATGACGCTTCCAGGAGAGCTACAAGTGCCAAACAAAAGTACGAATGTTCCATCTCAAGAGTATATGCACAGGAGTGTAGCCAGCCCCTCGAAACTTCTCCTGTGAGGTATAAGGGAATCTACGGGATGTTATGCTTGTAAAGCTGGGTGGGAGATTGAACCTGTGCTTATCACGTGTAAATTGTCATCGAAGGTGGAAGCTCTTCCTCTTTTTGAAGTGCAGAGGATCTGTCTATTGCCTGGACTGTTGACCACCTACTACTTGGATCGCCCGATCGATGTCAAAACCAAGCTGAATGCCACTGTGGCCGGGCAGAAAATCATGCGAAACAAACATTACAGTACAGTATGTGGATGTAAAACGATCAGTCTTTCTTTTATTCTACAGTCAGATCCGAACTGGTGCTAAAGACGCACTTGCTACATCGATAACATGTGCTCAATCAATTGGGGAATTATACACTTTTGAAATTGTCTGAAGTGTTTATCTGTGGTCCTAAAATTTCCGCACCTCCTTACTTTCATTGGAAACCTGAAAAAATCCTCCCTCGCATTGACCGCCATATCTCTGCTCTGCCATTGGGACAACTCACAGCAAAACTCTACTGTTTATATTGGGTAAAAGCTCGCTGGAAAACAGTTTCAGGCGATCGAGAGCACCTGAAGATTTTTCCCAGCCACCTTCGATAGTTCACTGGACTTTCCAAGCGACAAAGTTTAATGGAATAGCTTTTTAGGTATTTTTTGCGCAGTGACTGTGTTATCGGGCTCAGTGACTGGAACTATGTGACTGTAATTGTTTCTGTAATAGCAAACGCAGCCATCTCACTAGAATCCAGTCACCTCACTGCAAAATCTCGCTGGAAAACGCTTCTGGAATACGGCCTCTGGTTCCTGGAAATGTAGCAAAGGGTTCAACATAAAGTTTAATAATAGGTTTTCTATTTTTTCGAAGTCCACCCACTTCAGTAGAGTCCTTTTTGCCACTGCTGGCGTCGCATGTCAGCACCCTTATGTCAATGTAACTGGGGGATATTTTGACATGGATATTTACGCATGTCAAAGTCAACTGTGACGGTATCAGGAGACAAGTCATGCGCCAAACGCGATCCGCCATCGACTCTCCACCAAAGACAACTACAAGTATCCTTGGGCATGGCCGTTATGCAGTATAACTGCCATCACTTGCGAGCAGATCAAGAAGGGACAAAATCGATACCACTTTGACGGAAGATCAGGTTCAGTCAAATGGATCGGGACGTGGAGCTACAAGCTACGTTCTGGAAACGCAGGTTTGGTGCTATGCTCCTCAAGGAGAACGCTGCTTCTGGGTTCAACTCCTTCTTTTCTCGCTGATGCTGCAGCTGCTCCTACATATTCGATATACTACGCACGTAAAGGTAGCGGTTCTTGTAAAGAGATATCAGGTCAAAAATATTTTTCCAGCTTTGAAAATTATCCCCGGCTACTTTGACATAGACGTCTGCCGGTCAAACTATCCTGGTCACTCTGACATGCGACACCAGCCAGCAGTCGATCCTGCTCCTGCTGTCGGCTGTGTGGAAACTGGTCACACGACAGCTTGCCCCTCTGTCTCTTAGGAGCACGAAGGCACAACCACAGATTGCAGCAACCAGAGCAGACCCGCCAAAGCGGATCATTTGCCAGATTCCTTCTCTGTGTCTCCTCTTCCTTGAACGCCAAAATTTGCATGGATCCCAATGGTGAACTGGCTAGCCTAGCAGTGCCAGCGAGCCAGTCCACGATCAGACCGGCACCAGGTTCCAGCAGCTTCTTGGCCAGCGCGAGGCTGGACACAGACTTCCTTGGACGACACTGGTGGGCTCCAAACTCTTTCGGTGCTTGATAGGCATGTATGTCGCCTCGTTTGGCTCCCGTCCTTCACTCGCAACATTGACTGCTGTGTGAGCCACCCACGGCGGACGTGGCTTGCGAATCGACCTCCGTCACTGGGAGTCGAACCCAGGACAAATCAAGCTGCTCGCCACCAAGTAGACGGACGCCGAACCAGCTGCATCACCGCGGCCACCCGTATTTAACAGGCCGATGTACTAAATATATCACAGCAGTCAAAAGAATTTAAAATGGTCAGCAGGTTGAGTCCGCCAAAGGATTCCAATTTTTATGAGCTGGTTTGTAAGCATCACTGACTCGAAGACCAAATGTCGGCTTGGCACTGCACCAGTTGCTAGTCACATCGCCTGCATCTGATCGGATCAATGCATGGGACTCGATCAATCCCAAAGGTTGACTGGCACCCTGCTGTGCACACACTTTTGTTCTAGTCAGGAACAAAATGATGCTAAAATCCACTTTTCAAAGTCCACTAATTCTATTTGAATTTTTGCGGTTTTATTCCTGTGTATTTGAAACCTAACTTTACCAGGCCGGTGCTGGCGCCAAGATTTGCATGGATCCCGGTGAACTGGCTCGCCTAGTAATAATGTGCGTGCGAGCCCACGACGAGGCAGACACCGTTGTCTGTGTGTTTTATATTTGCGACGAGCGGCTGGTATTTGTTACCCGAACGACATTTCGGTACTTTTGTCGTGGTGAAAGAGATCTTGCGGCTCCTTTCGGTAGGCTATAGGCGCTAGGCCAATCGATCTCAGCGATTACTTTCAAAATTTTATGGGAGATCAATAAAATGAAAGAAACTGTAAGTGATTTCGTTTAGGCGAAGGCTGTGATAGGCTGAGAACTTTGTGTCTGCTTTCTACGTGACGGCTGGGTAGAACCTTTGATGTGAGTTTGAGTGAGTCTGCTGTCCACTGAGCGAATCATGTAGGCATGTTCTTGTATTTTAGTTGTCGAACGTGACGTTGCAAAATCGGGACGACCATAATCGATTTGATTTGAACTCTTCGTTCGTTTGGGACGATGGCGATCTGGCGGCAGCTTTAGATCAACTTTTTCCAGACGAACTGTTGGCTAACGTGCAGCAGCCTCGAGCGGTCGAACAAAGAAGCATCGGGGTAGATACCTCTGATCTGCCCCCGTGTTGCCAATCGATCCCGTTTTCTCTAGTATCGATTCGTTCCTCCATCACTGTGTCATCGATTGCGGTCGATACGAGTGATTTAGCCTGGTCGGAGAAACCCGTCTCGCTCGATACCCCAACAACAATCGGCAATTTCGATGGGTCACTAATGATCAATCCGCCATCGCCGATCATGACACCACCGATCACTCCACTCGAGATGGGCGAGGGCAAGGAGAAGTCGGTGCAAGTCACTTATTCACTATCGATCACAGATTTCCCGGGCGCGACCGCATCGAATTCGCCGTCAGCCAACAGTGTTTTCGATTCTGACGACAGCAACAGCGGACACGATATCGCGGCTCCCATATCGCGCAAAAACGTGGCTTGGGCTTCTGAATTTTCGAGCCCGCAACGAAACAATCTTTGGCGAATGCCCGTCGCTGGATTTTCAACTCCACGACCAAATCATGCTGAACGTGCTGCCGAGATCGAAGCCCCGAAGACACCAACCGTCGGAACTTGCGGTCATTGGCTTCGAAGTTCGAATAAAGGTCAGAAAGATGGAAAATGGGTCAGCAACGATTCGGTTACAGATCAAGTTCGTCAGCTACGTGAAAAGCCATCAGCCCCGGATCGATATTCCGGTGAATCATTTCGACCTTATCGCTCCACTCGTAGTTCGAATTCGGTCGAACGCAATGACACCGATGCACAGACTGGCATGCGATCCGGCTCCTCGTCGCCACTGATAAAATATTTAAAGTAAGTTCGTTTTTGTCATAACAGTACCAGGGCTGACATTGATTCCGGTATATGAAGGTTGTTTGAGTGCCTGCCTCGCCCATGGTTGCCTTGGTTTAGGTGTACATCAGGTACCTGGTGACTGGGGGCTTCTTCGACCGTCACCTAGCATCGACCGATCCGTACGGTGGATCGGTTCCCGATCCGATTTGACTGCTGGATCGGCAACTAATATTTTTCCCGCTTTATCTGGTGGGAAATGATAAAATGTAAACAATTATAACAAGAAAATCCCGTTTTTTCCTCAAAGCAGTATTTAATCACGCTTTAGTTGGTGCTTAGCTCTCCTATGTATGTCCTTTGGAGTGGTCTAATAGAGAGTGACAGGGAGGAGCCATGACAGGCTGGTGAGTACGCAGCGCCAAACACGTCATCCCTCTCTAACTTCCATTTTTTGAAGCGGATCGGGCCAATCCAGACCCTGGATCGGATCGGGATCGGGATCCAGGCCTAGGGTCGGACTGGTCGATGCTGGCCGTCATCCTATACTGTAGATAGAGTGTGGTTTAGTGAGTCTCGTACTCACTTCGAACAAAGCGACGAGACACTATAGGACCTCGACCATCACCCATGATCAGTAGGTACAATGAATCTATCCGATTCACAAGACTGCCGTCTGAATCAATTTGACCGTAGAGATAGAACTCGTTATCTCTGTTGTCGAATTCGAGGCGATGCTGTTGTTTTTCCAGGACCGCAAAAACTGATCCGGAGGCCAAGAATGTTTTGGCAACGGTTGGTACGCCAATGAAACAAAAACGAAGGAGCGGAAGCAATCAACCGAAAACTGCTCCAAAAAAGCATCGCTCTGATCTGCCCTCTAGTTCATCAACAAAGAATTGCAAACGTTCGAAAAAGAAGTACAAAAGCACCAAGGAAGTTTCCCCTGCAAGGGAGAAAAAACACATGTGCGGCATTTGCGGTAAAGGATGCGGATCGGCGGGTAGCCTCAAGGTGCACACTGAAGCGATCCATTTGGGCATTCGTTATCAGTAAGTTCTGGCACGTCTGTTTGCACAGTGTCCCGGCCATCCACTGACCACTGGGCCGTATCTTCCATTTCAGATGCAAGTTGTGCGGTTACGTGGCCAACATGATGCCATCGATGGGCGCCCATGTAATAAAACATCACGAGGACCAGGAATACACCAGGGGCGGTTTAAAAGGTGTGGTCACCCGTTTTTCGAAATGATTGGGTGATCTTTTTATCTCCCATTTCGATGTTCGAGTTTTAATTCAGGTTTTGTTTTTTTCGGATTCATTTTTTCTTTGGTGTATGGCGGGATTTTTGATGCGCTTTTACGATGTACTGGAATCATGTCTTCAATTTTAGTGTTCCTGTACTGTAGGTTTTTTGAGTTCGATGTACTGTAGCCTTAGCGATACTGGGTAGTAGGGTAGGATAGAGCCTTTTGAGGTCCTGTATGCCATGAATGGAATGTAATGCGCCATGACCCTTGAAAATAACAGTTCTCTTATTCAGCCTTTCAGGGGGCTCCAAATCGATACTCGCCCCCAGAACACGTAATGGCCTACCCGGCATGTCTGGCTTTCACACTGAACATTTCGTGCATATCGTATCGGTTGAACCTCGATTGGTAAGGCATGAATATGAACATCAACTACAGGATGTCCGACTAAGAAGAAGAAGCTCTCAACTTAAATCTCGACTTGTCATTTTTTCCACTGGAAATTATCACCCAAAACGAATGCCCCACTTATCGATTATTTCCCATTTTCACCAGGAATCTTCACATGATCGAAATTCGTCTTGAACCACTAAAATATACAATGATTTATTAAAATCCAAATTCCACTTGGGGGTCCCTTACCTCAAACTGGTCATCACTTTCGATGAGCCCCCTCACGGCCACCAGTTGGTACTTGGGTTTCCTCAGATCATTGGCGCACTTTCGAATTAGTTTAAAATCGGACATTTTGAACGCACTCGCCATATCTTGCATTCGTCGTTTCGAATGCGATGGATCGAAGATCAATAAGCGAAACTGTCCACTGCGCGTCCGCTCCACTCCGATCACAGTGCGGCTATGACCTAGGGTGAATGCACAGTTTATTAAGGCAAGGATTCAACCCGTCAGCCGCGCAAACACCATGCCGAGACATGCAAGGGCAAAGTCCCTGGGCGAAATGCAAATCCAAGAACATTTTCCCGCAAATTTTAAGTTTGAATTTTTTAGAAACCTGTATTTCCAACTACTTTCTCTAGAAGCAACGACATCTTCTAGCGATACAGTAATGTCCACGTTTCCTCTGACTCCATCATCTAACGATTACTGTAAGGGTAAGACATACCGTCTTATGGTCAAGGGGAGTCTTGACACAATTTTCGCCAGGTCTGCCTCGACGACCAAGCAACCACAACATTCTTACCGTCATGTTGAAAATATAATGGAGGAACGAAGGTGCCTCTGGTCGACCCCTCTTTGAAGTAGTCGTAGCACCATCGCAGCATTTGTGGATGTGTGGAGTTTGGACCAGTTGGTGCGTGCACATCGATCAACTGCGCTCTGAAAAAGGCAGTAGCACAACACATTTTCAATCCAAAACTCTCTCCTTACCTCACTCGATATGACAATAATAACACAGCCGCTTCGGTCGCCCCGATCCATTTTCGAGTATTCTTCAATCGGCCATTCAATTGCCCGCATCCCCTCGCGTCGAAACCTTTCTCCCACGCATTCTCGATCAATACTTGCAATTTTGGGATGGAAGGAATATGAATCGGGCCACCTGAAACAACACCCAATTGATCACCATCACGTCCTACTTATCGTCAAGACTGTGGTCGAGGTGGGACTGCGTCCGCCTGTCATGCTAGACCCGCAGCTAGAATGGGTTCGACTCCCACCCACAGAAATATATGTAAGTTGATTTTGGGTTTTAGTCTGCTTGTTTTCTGGGCCCTTTAATATACTCCTTTTAGTGCAAAGCGCACGACTGGTCCATGCACTTTTAAGATCAAGCACAAAGCGTGCTTAAATGAACCGTGTCAGCCGAATCAGTCAAATATTGTGAGAAATTTAGTGCGCGCGTGGCGAGGAACTTGGTGTGAGGTGTAGCCAGGTCCATCTTGGTGTACAGTAGTTATCGTTATAGTCAAGATCAGGGTCCTGCACGGGCATGAACCATACCCGTACCCAAACCCAGCGGGCACGGGTGTGGGTACCGATGCAGGACCTAGGTCAGGATAGAGGCAACTCCAACTCCAACTCCAGCAAATCGATATACACTAGTGCGCAAAAAAACTTGGCCAGTGCGCCATCATAGTCTGATAATCTGGTCCTATTTGCCAACAGTCGTCTAAATCTCAAAAACTAGACTGAATCACGGTTTTTGCGCATCAGTGTACAAACCCCTCAGAAGGTCAACACCCCGATGACACTGAGATATTCGAGTGAGCCCCCAGGGCTAATCGAATTGTACTCTTGCCGACTCCTACCTTTCATGGTCAGACCCAGATTCAATAGTGGATGAAACATAGACTGACTTACTTCCCCACATAGCCTTCCGATACATTTCGCAATGTTTCAACGACGATAACAACATTTGGATATTTCGATAACCGCAGCCGAAACCGAAATCTGCCGAACTCGAACTATAATGATCGATGACAGTGCACAAGTGAACATCGAGTACGTCAGTGCAACGTCGACTCATTTCTCGTATCTTTTCGATAAGATCTGAAACACGAGAGCGCGTGCATAAGTAAGAAAAGAAGGAAATAGGGCTTACTTTTTGTGGGATAATTCTGATCTTCAATTCCAACATTTTCATTCATATTCAAACGTTGTTTAGCATCGTATAATTGACCCAAAGTCATTTGACCCTTTCCATAAGCTCGATCCAAGGCTTGTAATCCTTGCTGATTATAACTTCCCGTCTCGTCCATCCCGTATTCATGCTAAAAAAGTAGAATCCTCGTGGTTCAAGATTGGGTCAAGTAATGTTGCAGAGTGCGTCTGCCTCCCATGCTTGCTGCGTGGGCGGTTACCAGTGAGGGTTCGACTCCCAGTCAGGAGTGTGATTTGTGTAATGTGTGACAAAGCATCCGTGTGGCCCTCGCATTCGAGTTTGGTGATGCGGTAAAGCATGACCATGAACATGAGTGTATTTGTATATGACAGTATGTAGAGTGACTTTTCCTACAACTACGGTTACAGGATTAATTCAAACACAATATCTCAATCACGACTCACTCGAAGAAGCTCGAATTCTTGTTTCTCAGCTTGTCTTCTAGCCTCGCGCTCTTCTCGATCCAATTCCAACGCCAATTGATAATCGACTCCCTCATCCGGACTGGATACCGGAACAGAGTCTGAAAACGAGACTATACATAATTCAAGTGTTTTTAGAAACAATGCCGATTGCACCAAGTTCAACAACTAGCATCTGTCCTTCGACAGGTTACCACGGGCAACGACCAATTGATTAGCGGCGATGGCCTTTGAAACCAGCCAATTACCAGTTTTCATAAGCAGGAAAAACATAAGGGGCAGAAAACCCAATTCCCAACTGGGGAAAAACATCAGCTTCGAACTCGAGAGCACACACGCGAGCCTACTTTGTTCAAAATGGGAATCTGCGTGGGCGTTCAAATCGCCAAATGGGATAGGTTCGAAGCAGACAGGACACACTTCGGTTCTCGAACTAGTAGCCGCAAGTTCTTGACCATTTTCCACATGAGTCAGGTCGAAATGAGTGGTCAAGGCGGCTGGATCCTGCGTCACGAATGCGCAATTCGGACAAGCGAGCATTTCGCCGGCCCTCGATGTTGATGGAGCGCAATATTCCTGAAAAAACTGTACATTTATAAAAAACAAGGAAAGGGTCCAAAAGGACCGAACACAGGAGAAATTTTTGGGTCGACGTGTTTGACCTCGAATTCGTGAAAGAATAGGAATAAAACATGACAAAGAGTTATTCCTTACATCGTTCGCTGGGCTCGTAATTTGACTTTCTTCTCCGTTGATATGAGAATAAATGAAATGCATAGCGTACTCGGCACCGGATGAACACAATTCGCCGCAATAAGAGCATTGTATTGTATCATCTCCATGCGTATCGGTCATATGATCGATGAAGGAGTTCAAGTTGCGCCCGAAATCGGCCTCGCACGACAAGCATGACATCGACACGTTAGAACTGATATTATTAGATATGCCAGCCATTGTACGAATGAGAAATTTACTGAAATGAATGAAAAATATGTACTGCACATCAACCGAATCAACACCGACCAGCCCGCCCCGGAAAAACCGACGGTGACGTTAGCAAGGCCACGTTAAAAATTTTGTACCCCGCTCATTGCAGACAATACTTCTTATTTGCTGCTTACCTCAAATTCACCGGAGTAAGGTGTGTGCGCGACACGATATTGTGAGATTTCAAGAAATTCTTTCTAAAACGAAAAAGTTTTAGTAAATTCATCCCCAG
Organism: Mesodorylaimus sp. YZB2_4; assembly: GCA_030248295.1. Taxonomy (NCBI): domain Eukaryota; kingdom Metazoa; phylum Nematoda; class Enoplea; order Dorylaimida; family Dorylaimidae; genus Mesodorylaimus; species Mesodorylaimus sp. YZB2_4. The sequence goes on from JASANH010001567.1 coordinate 15,521, forward strand.
AAGGACGTGTTGTAGTTATACAAGTTTATTGATTATTTTGAAAAAATTTTTAGAAACAAAAATGGTAACTTATTTTACAGTACAGGGTCAAACACGTAAAAGTTTGTGGTTTTAGGTGAAACCAAAAGCAGCCTCGGAAAAGGGTGCCGCAAAAGCTACGAAGACCACCGGTGTCAAGAAAGCGCCAGTTCCAAAACCGAAACCGGCGGGCGAAAAGAAGCCACCAGCGTCTCCTAATCAACCGGCTGCACCCAAAGCACCGCAAGCCCCGAAACCAGCGTCGGCACCGGTCAAGAAACCAGCGACTGGTGGAAAGAAAAAGAAGCAAGTGGCCAAGTTTTTCATCGAATGCAAGCATCCTGTTGAAGATGGAATCATGAATGCCGCGGATTTCGTAAGTATTTTCGTTGACTTATTTTCCCAATGGTATTATTAAGGCTAGAAAAACAAATCGGGTAATCGTAGGCCTTTGACTGTGGGGTTACGACGTGGACCTGTGGGACTAAATATTTTCGATGTCCATGGGCAGTAACCGATAACCACCATCATGGGAATATCTGCACTTATAAACGAAAATACCACTCTTTGGTCCTCTAAAGCGAAACCTACAACGCCTGTGAGGTTTCTGCGCGACACTGCAGGGCATATGTAGCTCGCTAATACATGCTGTATATGCCTAGCACTCTTAATAGCACCACATACTGTTCATTATAGGAGACGTATTTGCGAGATAAGATCAAGGTGAATAAAAAGACGGGCAACCTGGGTAGCAACATCTCGCTCGAATTGTTGCAAAAAACGAAAGTCGCCCTTACGTCGGATATTCCCTTTAGCAAGCGGTACGTACTGTTTGTCGGTATCTTAGGCAGCGTACAGTAATTGTTTAACCACTTCATAGTTTTTGCGTACTAAGTTTCTCCGGGTATGGAAAATTTCTAGCAATCAGATGCCACGTCAGGGGCAGGATTCCTGAGACTCGGCCCAAACGATCGTGGCCGAAACAACTTAAAAAGCTGGCAGACGATATCCCGAAAGAAGAGATGGCAGACTTCCATATAGGGCCCTACTGAATGCACATTAAAATAAGGGTGTCAAATCGTCGTGTTTTGCTCTGGCCGTCGAGCTCAGAAATCCTGACTTGATGTTTTAGATTGTGACCAAGGTTCTTAACACCGTGGGTGAAAAACGTAGACCTCTGATTATAATTGATTTTTTTCGATGTGTATGGTATCTTCTCGTCACCGTGGGCTTTTCTGAAATGTGCTTAAAACCCTCTAAATCTTTCATCTTCACATTTGGTTAGGGGATGACGGTTGGTTCAAGTAGCCATGGTTCTTGGTGCAATTCCGTTTACCACTGGCCTCTATCATTCTTAGTACAGTAGTTAGTTTTGTTTAGGTATTTGAAATATTTGACGAAGAAATACCTGAAGAAGCATTCATTGCGTGATTGGCTGCGTGTGGTGGCGTCATCGAAGGACACGTACGAGTTGCGGTACTTCCAGATCAATCAGGAAGAATCGGAGGCGTCTGGTGATGAAGATTAGGAGATGGTTTATCAAAGACCCGCATTTTGAAAAGTTGAGAATAGGGGACGTTGTGGATTATACTTCGTTGATGTTGTCTATGAGAACAATTGAAGTTATTTGCTAAGCTTAGCGTGGCTGGGGACACGAAACCAGATAGGATCCTCTCGAAGGTAGCTCGCTAGCCTGAAAACTAGTCCCATGGCAGTCGTTGCCGGCCAGGTTTCGAGAATGTCCGCTTCGCATAGCATGTACCTGCTAAGACACGGCGAGAGATTGGATTATGTGGATCTGTTGTGGGAACGGAAACTGAAGGACTGCGCCAAGGACGATCCTCCGTTGGCCCCGAAAGGGCGTGTCCAAGCTCGCGAGGCTGCCCAGAGACTGAGCACCTTGTTTATCGATCGCATTGTGACTTCTCCCTTCCAGCGATGTGTGGAGACAGCGGGGATAGTGGCCAGTGCCCTGCACAAACCCATCCTGGTCGAGCCTGCACTGTGCGAGATCCTGTGGACTTTCCCACCAGGTAGGGAACGGGCTCTGACTCGGGGTGTGTTTTATAGTTGACTAGTCATACCCTACTTCTAAATATTCGAGTTCGTCATTTGCGCGGCAAATTTGAGCTAAGGAACATCAGTGTACGTAACATACAGCGGCCCATATGAGTGATATGAGACCCAGCATCGACCGATCCGGCCGAACCGATCCGCCCATCCAGGGGGTGGATCAGATCCCGATCCGATCCGACCGCTGGATCGGCCGGATCGGCATTTCAAATTTGCCGCGCATTACCTGCTTGAAAAACACGCGTATGACTTGTTTTACGATACTCCTCTGACATTTGAGTTCTCTCCCATAATCATTGTCTCTGTGACATCGTGTACGTGAAGTTTTTTAATGGGTTCCAGAGGTCAGAGAGAAATCAGATGCAATGGCGAATAGAAGAAGTGAATAAGGAGCTTAACGATAGCTTAACGGAGCTGGATCAGGATCAGGGCGATCCCGATTGGGATAGGATTTTTCTGTGTTTTGCGTATGAGCCTTTATACCTCACTGAAGCACTTTTCAGTCATACAGCTTTTTTGAAACTTTTCCAATTAATTATTATTATAGATAATTTGAAAATTGATTTGAAAAATAGGTAGTTCTGATACAGGCCATATATAGATAAGCCATGCCAGCTCACGTCATGTCATGCTTTATTCCTGACCAAGCACCATGCAGCACTATCGGGGGTTAGGAAACATATGTCATGTATTGACAATTAATTTTACCCAGGCGAGAGTCGAACTCTCCCCTCTAATCGTAAGTGCGCACCTAGCGTGACAGGCAAACGACTACCGCAGGCTACGCCCCAGTTTTGCTTCCACCCCCAGAGCTGCTACAGACTACGATAAACAGACTAGCCTAGCTAGCGTGCTTTTTTCTTTATTTATGCAGAATCCCCACGCCTAATCGTCGGGATCCTGGCCTGTCGTTGAGGATCACGCGAAGAAACGAGCTTGTTTGGAGGATCCCGCTTATTGGGCCTGAAGGCCCAATTAAGATATGTAAAACGATTTGAAATCAGAGTTTTTTAAATCAGTGAATGAAGAACAAAGATTGCGCAGAATTTTGGACACAGTTTTTGGCTTGGGATCGGTTAGGATCGGATCGGCTGGATCGGATCGGATCGGCCGGATCGGATCGGATCGGGATCGGATCGGGCCGATCCAGAGCATGGATCGGATCGGATCGGGATCGGGATCCGGGCTGAGGGTCGGATCGGTCGATGCTGGTATGAGACTGGTCTCACGATGTGCTCATGGAGTGGAGCGATGGCAGTGTAACCCTCGTACCTGGTGGGCCGTGGCGAGTGAAAGATAAAAAAGATCTCCCATGGCTGAGAGATTTCAACCCCTCGGGTTGATGTTTCATCTCCAGGTACAGTCCCAAGACTTGCCTTGCTCCATTAGGAGTTTTCTCCCACTAACTTCGGTTGGCTACATTCTCTCCTACGCCTGTCAGGCTTGGTTACATTGGCGTCACGGACCTTGGGGCACCCATAGTGGTGTAAGTCACCGTCGAACCGCTGGGTGCGCCCATGTTCGTCACGGTCTAGGGCGTTTAGACCATCACTGGCACGGCCAGCCTAGCCTGCTGGTCCCAGTACCGTCTGCACTGCGGAGGCAGTGTGGGGTCGGCCCTCTATCTTATTGGGAGGGGGAGGTCTTCCTTCGGGTTGATGTTTCATTTCCAGGTAAAGTCCCAAGACATGCCTTGCTCCATTCGGAGTTTCTGTCTTGCCGACTTCGGTCGTTCACATTCTTCCCTGCACCTGGGCTACCTCAGTGTAAACATGGTAAATACTAGCGGGAAATTTAAATTCTGTAATTTGGATGTATCCCCCCCCCGTAGGTAGACACCGGATCAGGTCGGGTTCAGCCCGACCCGACCCGACCCGAAAGTCCCTGACCCGAAATTTCGGGTCGGGTTGACCCGAATTGGGTATAAGTAGTTGAAGTTCCTCGCGATAAAAACCATTCTCAAATGTTCATAACGTGGTGGCGTTGGTGTAAAGATGAGTGTGAGAAAATATGAGATGGAGACATCTCACGCACGCGAATCTTCATCTTTTGTTATTCCCTAGTTATCCTGGGTAAATGCAATAACGTTCCTTCATATTTCCCACAATAGTGGTCAAATAATTTTTCAGAACCCTCAGATCTAAAAGCGACTATGGTCTGTCCACTGGAGGCAAGATTCAACCAATCCGAATAATAGGCGTGAAAAATAGAGACAACTCTGTCATAACTTCCGGAGTCTGAGACAGCTTATCCTTGCTTAAACAAAGAAATACCTACTATATATAAACCCCAGGCTAGAGTTGCATCTAGTCTTCACAAAAGATACTGCTTACAAAGTCATATCGTGCTGGACACTAGCTCATCAGAACCTCCACTACTGATGGAGGGATGTGACGGTACCTGTGACTTTTGAACACAGCAAACTGTTCTGCAATGGTAACATAGATGGTGGTCAAGGCGGCTATTATTGGTACATATTTGGTGTTTGGGTACAGACTATACTGCTCTTCCAGCCAGGTATACCCACGCAGTTCAATCATATTCGGGAATCAAATGTGATTGTAGATACTCCTAAGACCTGCTAAAAGTTATCAATTCCTTCTTATGTTAGAGTATGGCTAGTCCCACTCATTCATCAGAGTTGACAAGAATGTTTATGAGAACTCTCACATATGGACCCTTCCCTTTGCAGAAATTACTCAGGAAAATTGGTCATTCTCACAGCTTACAATTTGTATGACATTCTCGGAAGTCACGCAGAATGAGAACGTGGAATGAAAGACTTTGTGCATGCATTCATGAAGCATATACTGCAAATCCTGGAGTCGAACAACTACGAAAAGGTTTCTGTAGTTGCTAATAATAGTAACTTGCAAAATTTCTGCATTTTTGACCCGTTTGACCCGATCTTTCAAAAAAGTGACCCGACCCGATTTTGACCCGACCCGACCCGAAAATACCTAACCCGATCCGGGGTCTACCCGTAGGACACTAGTATACATACATATTTCTCGTGACACTATTATATGAAATATGAGCCCTTCCATCATTTTTATTTCTAAGACTAAAAAGGTCATTATTATGCGGCATGGATTTCCAATATTATCTTTTGTGCAGGATCATATACTCAACCTGTTCGAAATCCCATGAACCCCTCAGTTCATGTTCATGTTCATGTTTTACCACATCACCAAACGCGTATGCGCACTCGAGGGTGAAGGGACACATTTTACACGAAATGATTTACCGGCCCGCGAGTCGAACACTCGCCCGTAACTGCGCACCTGGCGTGAGAGGCAGACGTCTAACCCACCAGGCCACGAGGCCGGTAGCTCCGGGTCAGGCCTACTGGGGTAACAATCGGGGAATTACGCTATTAAGTCCTGCAATTTCAGGATACCAATCAGCGGAACAGCTAAAACAGAAGTACCCAATCGATGACTCATACAAGCCCGTCTGGTCACCCGAGAAGAAAGAACGGTTCGACACGGACTGTTTTCCCCGAGTGGCCCAATGTATTCCTCATTTACTCAACACTTTCCCAAATGAGAATCTGCTGATTGTGTCGCATCGAGCCCCCATCGCTGGAATATTCAAGCACACGGTGGGCAGGGCCTATTATGTTGGCTTGTGCACTTTTAGTCAAATAGACAAGCTAGGCGAGAAGTGGAAGGTGGTGGCCGCCGGAGACTCCGCTCATTTGTCCGACAGGACCAATTTGAGAGCGCATTGACGCCTGAATTGAAGTTGCTACGAGTACCAACCATCTAGGGACAGCCAGCAAGAAATGCATTGCGACTGCAACGAAATTTGATCAATAAAATGCGGTGTCGAAATTTGTGAAAAATCATACGAGCAAAAAATAGTAGTCTTTCCTAATCATTAGTTCTAACCAGACTACACGCAGGAGAAACCCTTTCCTGGTGGGGATGACCTGAAGTATCAGACCTGTCTAAAGCACGTGATTGATCACCTGTGCCACTGTATGGGTTGACACGAGCATGCAGGCTTCACGCGAGAAATTTTTCTACAACTCTGTGACATCGGTCGGGCCTCGCCGTTCGCGTGTCACTAGGTCGACGGATTCATTTCCTCAATAGGGTATGGCTTATGAGATGGCGTTGCGAAGGTTGGGTGATGCTTGATTCCTTGATGACCCTGCTCTCTAGTTCATATCCACCCAGGCATACCTTACCCTTTAGCTAGAGTACGTAGAGTGACCAAAATTATAGGCCTTGGGGCATGCATCCGTCTTGGAAGGGGTGGTCATTGGTACCTCTTCCATGCTCATCTACTGATTTGGCAGGTGGGCGAGGCGTCTCCCTCTTGCCAGATGTCCTGTCTGGAGAGGTTCGACTCGAGGACATTATTTCCTGAGATGCGTTCCTTCGTTGTCAAATGCGCACACTGCGTTTTAGTGACTTGATGAAACATGAACGTCCTGTCCTCAGGGGCTAAGCTGACAGCACAAGAGCACATGTTCGATAGTGCCCCATAAATTGTATGGGCATGCATGCATTCTTCTGATCAACCCTAAACGATGAACTGACTGAGAATCAATCCATAATTAACCGTGCTGAGGCACCAATCCTTTTCCTTTTCCTCCATACTTTCTTCGATCTGTCGATGCTCGGGTAGAGCTTCTAGATACTAGCTGCACTTGTCTAAGACCTTTTCCTGTTCTTCAAAGACAGCACTCAATTATTAGCATCTGTGAGCAAAGCTACAGTATTTTCGGGCTTGGTGCGCCATATCCAAATGAACCCTCCTAGGTCTGGTGTCAAAGCGTTTCACTCGCAGGGACTTCTTATGAAGCATAATTTCAAAAATAATTTTCTCCCAATAGCCAACTCAGTAATTGGCTATGACGTTCCTATGACAACCCGCCCACCTTAAATGGAATTCCTGACGAGCGGAGAAAACATAGGGAACTGATCAGTACTGATGGGTGGCGTAATTAGCGATGGGGTTCGTGATTGCTAATTCTGTGACTACTCCCCGCCTGGCAGTCAGCAGTGCTCGCTCCCATCAGGTCACACTTTTATCGCCTTATCCTTCCGCTAGTCTTGACGGATTTCTTCTTCAGTAAATGCCATTGCCAGACCAAGCGTTATCGATATGCGCAGACGGGTATTCACCTAATAAGTGGTCCAGTACAACACCATACATACCCGTAAAAGCACGACGTGGCTCTCTGAAAGTTTCATGCCGAGTGAAATGTCTGAAACACCTAAGTTTTTCGATCGACCCCCCCCCCCACAAGTGCGGATATTTAGCGAGTTATTTTAGCTTTACTTCCTCCTAAGCGACCTAGTTGAGACCACCTCAATTTCTCTGGCCGCTTGGCTCTTAAGCCAGCAGTTATTTGCTCCCGCAGCTCATGTTTCTAACAACGGCAAGTTGACGCCCGGTGTTATCATGGCTGGCATTGGGTGCTCCCATGTTGTCACCTTCTAGGCCTCTTCGACTGATAGCGTTGGCCATGGCCCCGAGTGATTCGACATATGTCGTATACGGGCATGTGGAAATAATGCTCTTCGTCCCCAGACCATTTCTTTTGCCTCCCTTATCAGACATTTCGATAAAAAAGGGCGAGCCAAGCGAGTTCTGTCCTCTTAGGTTGAGTACGTATTAAAAGCATTTGCTCGAAGAAAGGCTGGTTTTTGTATAACGTGTCTCCTGCTTACAACAAGGCCATCATTGGTGCTGTGACGTAAATGGGAGAATAGGAGGCCAGAGCAAAACCTTCGGCCTGCCATGTATTGATCGGGGGGGGGGGGGGGCCTTGGCTGGCCTTGCCCCTATCTAGTACTATTACAACTACAATCTACTACTACTATCTTACTATGTGTACACTATTAGTAGAGCCATTGCCAAGGGTGCCAGCTATCTCGCTTACCCCTGAGGCCTCCCTTTTCGAGTTCCTCGCCTAGCCTTGCTCGATTCCACTAATGGAAAACTCGACGAGGCCAGGCACTTTTTTCAACCAATCTTATCGGAATAGAAAAAATAGTTTTATCAAATGTCTTGGCGGTGCTTCGCAAGAAAAGGAGGTCTGCTCCTGCCACTCTGTTCCAACATCTTAGCTTTCATTTTTGGTTTCTTTTCTTTAATTTGTCTCTTATTGAACCTGGTGTTTTATACTTTAGCCTGGTGGACAAAGGGCGGGCGGGTTTCTTGCACTGAAACCACTGCCGAACAAGGCAATTCTTCAGGATCGGGCACCCCTCTTTTTTACCTACCCACGCAAAAGATAAGACTCATTGATTTTTCCATTTTCGCTATGAGCATTTCTGGCGCGGCAGTGGTTGCTCTAATGCAGTGCCAGGTCTCGCTTGACTGCCTACTGTTTGTTTTTGAGTACAGACAATGCCGATTCCGAGTCGTAGTTGAAGTTAATGCCGAATCAACCGGAATTTATAGCCCGGCTCTTCGAAACCGTCTTGACTAACTTATCGACAAGCGATTTTATCTGGGATACCGATTATACATGTGCGATAGTGATAGACAGCTTGGTTTGACCGAAGACGCCATGACCACTACGCCCACTAATGGCAACAGCTGCTTCCCATTCGCTGTCAACTGCAGGTAAGCTGCGGGCATTACTGTAGTGTTGAGGGCGCCATGGGCACGTGGGGAGACTGAACAGTCCTGGGTCTCGTTCGTGGTTATGAGCAGGTGCTGCGGCGAAGAGACTGCCTAGAGAACATACAGTACAATGCTGCTTCGTGCGGTGCTCGCCTGCTGAATAACTAGATCGTTGCACCTTACCCTATTGCTGGTCTGTCCTTTTGGGGGTCTTCCAACTGTGGCATGTTCCCATGACAAGCAGCTTAGTACGCTGAATGTCGATGCGCTTTATGGACCACAAAACAGCATTAAAAACATGAGCGCTTAGCGGGAATCGAATCCTTGTCTCTGGGATTCATAGCCTTGCAGAGTCTGATTTTTCATTCATTTCTTCTCACAGATTCAGCAAAACATTTATCGGTGTGCCGAAGCGATGCGGTTATTGTCAGAAGATGATAGTTGCCACAGGCTTCACGTGTCAGCATTGCAGTTTCAAATGCCACAAGAGATGCATAATGATCGGCCATGGCAATCAAGTTTGTTTACGACCGAAGCTGTGTTCCCTGTCGAGATTGCCCCCAGGTGGTAAGCTTATCAACTTCCCAACTTTTTGCCAACTGCTATTAGGAGGCGTGTTTCAGACGACGCCCTCATTTCCAAGTTATTGAAAGAAAACGAAATCAACTGCAACGATGTCGATTCGGTCTATACTCAAAAGGAAGATAAACATGGGGAATGCAATGGGAATGCTGGAACACGAAGAGTGGAGACCATGGCCACATTCAGGCGACCTTCCAGACACTTGGTCAACCAACCGTCGTTCCCTGTGCCACCATCCTCCTTGTCCCACTACGACCCGTGCTGTTCGTCATCACTCTGTTCGACCTCCACGGCCACCTCCCCCTCCCTCATGTCCCAGCCGTCATCGCCAGGAGTCGGGGCACGATGGACTCGGCGTAGTCGTCGAAGTACCGTCCGATCGAATGCGGGTACTACGAGCAATTCTCGACGCGCCTCGGCCGCCCTGATCAATTCGATTAATATTACAACAACGACGACAGAAGAGAACAAGCAAACCAGCGGGTTTATGGATCGTCTTTTCCGGCTATTCCCATCATGGAGTCCAAACAATTCGAAAACTTGTGATCACGTGGCCAGCAATGGGGCGGATTGTGCGGCCAATGGCCAGGGGTCTGCCGCTTCGTTACATTCGGACAGTTCCAGACGGGTTTCCCTGTTCAAATCTAAGCCCCTACTGCACACCAAATCCACACCCTCGTGTCACCAAGTGGTGTCTAGATGCGTTACGACCCGCAGCCATCAGGGCAGTCCGATCATTACGAAGTCGGCCCGTTTTGATAAACTGTACGCAGAAGAGCGTCGAAAATCAGCCCATGAGATTATTCTTACCGCAATTCATTACACAGCACGCCAGAAACAGAATCCGACCCCTTTAACACCTCGGCAAGAACACAAGTCCAATCTGCAAAATGGGACGTGCCAAATCGACAATCAAAAATTAAGCGTGTCCGAAATGAAACCCGTCTCAATCAGTCCCTTATTGCATAAATTTCGATTGCGTACTGAAGGAGTGCAAATTACGAGCACGACTGGCGGGCAAACAACTCGAAGTGGCCATAAGTTTCTTCGAAATCACGAATCGGATCCTATCAAAGTCATGGAACGTAGATCAATGGTCCTGAGGGACGTGCAAGATGTGCTTACTAGACAACGCAACAAGGACGGCGACGAGGACGAGGTGGATTGGCGTGACAGACTGGCCAATACGTGGCCCCTGTCAGGTTATCACCTCGAATATGGTAAGCATGCTCTGTGGGTGCCACTCGCTCTGATAAGCCTTATTACTTCCTCTTTCGCTCACGCATGCCTAGCTTTAAAACACTTTAAGCCTGGCTTTTCTGTTGATTAGATTCAAATAGAAACACGTGCCGATGGCTGTACTAACATGACTCTCTTTATTTAGACGAATTCGATCGGCTGCAGTCGGATGAGAACGAGAATGGCAGCTCAAATCACAATGACAATGTAGAGAACGAGCCCACGTGCGACGATGTGAGGTACAGTAGTATGGGGCAGTACGTGGTGGCTTCGGAAACCTAAGCAAGACTGAGCGAGTCCTAGCTTGATGACATGCTAATTGGATGTTATGAGCGGAGACGGGCTAACAAACACTGTTCGAACAAAGCAAACAAGCGAGCCGTTGCTAAATGATGCAGTTAATCACCTAGGAAAGACTTAAGAGTTCACTCTATTTCCTAGCTATTCTTGTGCTTGGGTGGAGACCCGGACCAATGGTTCCTGTCAACAGGAGACAACTCATATCTTCTGGCAGTTCATTACTGGAATTCCTCACGGAAATGAATAACTAAGTTATACAATAGCCCCTTCCCACCTGCCACCTGGCTGTTCTCTTCTTGCGTATGGCGTAAGGAATTGAAAGTGCGATGAGATGTGCACAATTACCGCACAGCATTCGCACCTTATAAAAGGAAGAGTAAGTCGAGGAAGGAAGACTGGTCCAGTTTCACTTTGAATATAAACACGATGACCTTTTAAAATCAGTGAGTAATAATGGAATGTACTCCTGCCGCTAGGCCAAACATTCAGTGCGAGTCGGATTGATTGTACAAGGCGGTGCTTAGGAAGTCTGGCCCACAAATTGAAAAAGAAATGCAGCAAATCGATTTTGAATTTGTAAGATGCAATAGAGCCGCGGTAGATCAATAGTTCTCTCTCGAGGGTCGCAGTGATGGCAGGCGATGGCACCGTGCATTGTGCCTGAGGAATCTTGTTTTGCTACTTGAGGATGTTTTGACTGCCTGGTTGCAACCAAAAGACGCATTGCGGTCACTGATGATTCGACCATGTACTTTGGGAAATGATGTGAGTGCACCTTCTTACACCCTGCGCAAGCAAGACGCATGTGACTACCAGGCTTTCAGTAGGATGTGTTGGGGGGGGGGGGGGCACAGTCTCATTTGTTCATGTACATTCATCCACAATTTCAGATACCGCCAAACCCGGGTTTCGGATCTCGGCGAATGGACAATCCCGTACACCGATCTCGTCTTGAACGAATGTGTGTACGAATGTCGGAATATGGCCACGTACAGGTGAGCAGAGTACTAATCGTGAGAGCTATACCATGCCCCCTGGGCGGCACTACTTTCACGTTGCCATTAGTTCTAATTATCGCTTCGATGCGCTTGCGTGGGCTTGTTTCTCTCTGGGCAGGTACACATTGGGTCTGCCACTATGGTGTGCTGTTCTGGTTCTACAGGGGTCGTTGGCACGGCGACGTCATGATCCATACTTACAATATTTGCGAAAGTGGCAACGATCACCTGATTCGAGGATTTCTTGAGGAAGTCCGGACATTGACCAAAATCAGACACGAAAATGTGGCCTTGTTCATGGGAGCTAGTGTGGAAGCGCCACTGTTAGCTGTCGTCACTAGGTACGGTTCTCAGCAGATTAGCAGAGCCGGAGTTTCAGTTCATCTTTTTCAGTATTCGCAAGGGATGCAATTTATACGAGACCGTGCACTTGGAAAACAGAAAACTCGCTCAAACCGCCAAAGTGAACATTGCACGCCAAGTCGCTCAGGTGAGAAAAATGCATGTTTCAGCAGATCATTCGGAAGACCAGCGAGGCTGTCACAAATTTGAACTCGCTCTGATCGTGAGTTTCTAACGTGAAACCTAAAACATTCTGAAGCTGATGCCAGAGTCACGTGGGTCTGTGACTGGGAATGGGAGCATGGCTCAAGTTCATGTTTTACCACATCACCAAACGCTGATGCGCGCTTGGGGGGCGTAGGAACAGATCATAAACTGAATGGCTTGCCTGGCCGCAAATCGAACACTCGTCCGTGACTGCGCAGCTGGTGTGAGAGGCCTAACCCACCAGGCCATGGGCCAGACTAGGGGGTCGCGGAAGGACACGTCAAAATTTTAAGAGCCAACTGAAAACATGCTGTCTAAGTAGCCCCTGCAACTGGCTTTTTTAAAATTTTGGCGAACTGAATTGTTTGCGTGCCTGCATGGGCCGCCTTTTCCGAGCACCTTTCCCCATTTGGTCGCCTCTCATCTGTCTCTCAATATTCTATTCCCTGCAACCCGGCATTTCCTTTCTAGGGCATGGGCTACCTTCACGCCAAAGGGATCATATTGAAAACGCTCACATCGAAAAGTATTTATTTGGAATGCAAAGTCAAGATTTCAATGGTCGACGATGGTGCCCCCTTGAAACGACACGATCGACCAAATATGGGCTGTATTCGACGAGGTCACCTGACCTACATCAGTCCAGAACTCATGAAAAATGTAAGGGTCTCGCCCCCGGCATTGGCCATTGGTTCTCTGTTCACGAAGGAGTCCGACATGTTCGCTTTTGGGTGAGTGCACATGGGGTGATGGGCACCTGCACACCATTCACGCGCATGATCAACCTGTTTTCAGGACCATTTTGTACGAAATGTTCGCCAATGATTTCCCCCTCTCTCACTTGCCCCCTGACGCTGTCGTATGGTCGATTGGGAAGGGTCGGAGTCAAAAATTGGACAATTTGCGTTGTAGTGCAGCTGTGAAAGGACTGATTGAGGAATGCTGGTCAGCGGATCCAGTTTGTCGTCCTAGCTTCACTGAAATTTTAAAGGGACTTCAAAATACAGTACGTAATTCTGAAATTCCCATTTTCTGCTTCGTTATACACAATATGTCACTTGGACTTTTAGTCGGCACTACACAGGAATCACAGCTCCTCCGTTCCGGAGAAACTGAACCGAGCGGGTATTCATCGATCTCTGTATAATTTCTGAAACGCGAACTAAATTTATTGCGATAATTTATCCAGAGCGAGTATGACATTTCCTGATTGATACGAGTATTTTGTATGATAATCAATCGCCTGTGTCTCGAATGACTGTCAAACAATCAGTAATAAAGACCTTTGACAAGCGACTGTTCTGTGGCCTCTCTCATTGCCTGCTCTAATGAGTGCCTGCAAAGCATAATCCACTCAAATTCCGCTGAAGTAAGGACAGTACACATGGGTATGGTATCATACTTGGAATGTGCTTACTTTGAAAGTATCGTTTATTGTGGAAATGGAGCGCTAAATTTAGTTTTCGGCCATATGGAATTACTTTGGCTGAACGAATACCAATGAAAACGATAATTAAATTCGTCACTTCTTCGTCCTTACGCGTGTGGGCAGACTGGCGATGAGCAGGAACGGAGGGCGACGGGATGAGCTTGTTACAGCACTCAGACACAAAAACTGTTTTGCTTTGCACCGCATGCCGTTATTGCGAGCCTTCCCAGATTCCTCCAAAATGGCTTTCCCGCTTGGGTTCCGCGTGGAGCCCATTCCAAACCCCAACAGAGTCCACGTGGGCCCACGCGACAGGCCACTTGGGAACTAAGTGTGAATGACGGGTAACCCACACGTAGTGTTGTTAAGCGTTAAACGCTATTAACGATATTTAACGCGTTAACGACATCGTTTTTGGCTAACGTTATTCACGGTAACGATAACGATATCTATTTTCAGAGAACGCGTTATAACGGTAACGGTATCTTTTTTGTGCCGAATAACGCGTTATTTGTGCATACACTACTACAGCGTCAAATTTAAAATCTGATCTTGTTCCCAGCAATATAGCATGAGATGTCTGCTAATGGGGTGGAGGGGGGGGGGGGGATTTTTTCCGCATCCGCGGACAGACAGTGTGAGTGATTATATGTATTTTTGTGTTTCGTCATTCGACGTCGGCGTGTCATTGGATGTCGCCTGATTGGTTATCAGTTGGATATTGATATCCAAAATAATGTCGCATTCGGGAGAAGGCAATAATACCGAGGACAAAGACTGTATTAATATAACAGATCAAGTCACTTTGTGTGTGGCAGCACTTCTAATGAATATGCTCGTGGGACCTTGTTGTGATAACACGTGCATATATGCTTTTTCGACCCAAGTAAAATGCAGTAAGCTTGATGTCACGCTGGGTTCATGATAAAAATAACGATATTTAACGCGTTAACGATATTTTTTGGAACGCGTTAACGATTAACGGTAACGATATCTTTTTGGCAGGATATCGTTAACTGTAACGATAAACGATATCTTTTTTCGCTAACGATATCAACACTACCCACACGGTATAAAGCGTGTTCCACGTGGCTCAGAAACGGCTTTATATGGGCCATACAAGTATTCCATGGCCCATTCCATTCTATCCCGATGTGCTCTATCCTCGGTTACTGCTTTATGCTATTTTCCCTGACCTCTTCGAGACTCCCTGACTGTCGACTTCAGTGTTACGCGGGCGATACATGCTTACTCGTCCAATTGCCTTCTATGGAGCGCGCTGAAAGTGCGATTCAACCAGCGCTGCACTTTTTGTGCGACTGGTTTCGCTCAGCTGGTCTGGACTGTACAATCAGGCCATTGCGTTTCGGCACAATCATGTTGCCTTCGCCTGCATTGACCTTTGCTAGACAGTGTCTTGTCTTCGTGGATGAAGTCACATAATTGGGGGTCACAATATTGGCGGATATGAAATTCTTCGAGCGAGTGGCGAAAAGTTCTCCTAGTGCACGGAGAATGTTGGGCGCTCCGTCGCAAACTCGGTCGGCAAGCATTTCCTCACATTCTCTAAGCGGTGTACTCGGCTTGTATTCGATCAAAATTGGAATACGCCTTGTAGAGGCTCGACTGGCAATCGATACTTTGCACGGAGCCGGCAGCTGGAAGCGTCACCCGTCAGGGTGACGTTTCAGCCATGTACTAGGTCGGAAGACTTGGTACGCTGCCCTGGGTTTTTGGCGTGGTGGTGTAAAAGCTCCACCGGTCACCCCCTCCAGTAATACGAACCCAGTCGTATCACGGCCTGTTAGGCATGGGATCCGATTTTGAAGGCGGGCATTAAAGATTTGGAACGTGTTCAAAGATAAGCTCTTCGTCTTATCATCAACGATTGGTCCAGTAAATACGACGACCTTTTGTCATTTGTGGGATGGAAACCTTTGGCTAAGGGGCGAACAGAACCATAGCTTTATTTCAGCTTCACAAATTTTATCACGTGGGCACGACTACCCGAATGCTCGCTTCAGACATGTATCGGAGCCTGGTAGAAGGGTGAGTGGAAGAGTGAACAAAGAACATTCACTGCTTTTTACCTGGAAATAAGACTAGGACCAAGACTTTTGAGCAGTGCTTTGAACATTCGGTCATTATTTTATGGAACAAATTGAGTCCTGAATTGGCGTGGACATTTTAGACAGAGTCTTTCGAGTGACGCTTTGAAATGTGTTCTTTGACTGATCTGTGTATGCTATATTTCCTGCGTGTCCAATGATCTTAGCGCTCTGAAGCGCACTTGAGGAATATACAGTACAGTACAGTATGCTGGACACTGGCTGACCTCATGATCGTCCACTGCAACTGCAATGAGGTATGTCACCCACGGCCTGGCGAGCAACCTCAGCGAGGGTTTATACTTCGACTTCCATCACTGGGGATCGACTCTGCGACGAGCCAAGCTACTCGCTATCGAGAAAAAAGGTACATAAACCGAATCACTGCACCACCGCAGGCTGATTCCAACATTCGAGTTGCTCTTAATGATTTGATCCAGGTGTTTTTCCATCCAGTGAACTGCCATATGATTTCGTAACTTATATGTATATGAAGAGCTGTACAATTAATTTTTTTGCACTAAAAACGCTTTAAATGAATTGTCCACTGCGCCAGGTGCCAAGTCTCCCAAGTCTCCTCATCTTCCCGACATGGTAGCACGACGGTGACCATCCTCTGCTTTTTCTATCCGTCCTCGTTGGAAAATCTATTGAAAATTTCAAACTATTCCGCCAAAGAATGCCCGCCCTTTTATTGTGCTTTTTCTAGCTCGCCTTTTATTACCCGCATTGCGTCAAATAAGCTTGCGATGCGACGTTTTAGGCACTTTGCTGCAGTCGCAACAAGCGATAGTCGATAGGTTGGCAAACTTGTCACCTTGGGCACCAGTTGGGAATAAAAGTCATGGCGGATGTTGTTAAAGTGACAAGTTTGCCAACCTATTGACTATCGCTTGTTGCGACTGCAGCAAGGTGCCTAAAACGTCGCATCGCAAGCTTATTTGACGCATCGCATCGAACTATACTTCCAGCTTTAGTGAGTCCATCGTTGGCCTTGCACCCAGGAAGTTGGAAGTTGCAGTGAGCCCAGGTCTGCTGGCCAGCTAGGCAGAAAGGGTCGGAAGCCCCTTGGGGAACTGGGGCAGCACGGAGTCTAACCTTGAAGAATCTTTTTAAAAGTCAGGAAGAAGTTGCGTGGTAATATAAATCCATTCCATGAATCAAAAAAGCTTTGTCTCGAAAGAGAAGGCTCCTCGTCAAGCAAGCTAAACAAAGCATACATTCTGAAGTGATCGACCATTTTGGGCGAAGTGAAGGAGAAGTGAAGAAGTGGCAATTGGTCACTGCGGAGGGGTCATAAAATTCAGTTTATTAGTCGACGTTTACGGATGGCTCTTAATTGCTACTTAAGCTGCTGAATGTCCTGTGAGTCAGTATTGGCCGGAAGTTGATCGATATTGCATGGTTTTATCAGCCTATTACTGGTTATCGTGGAGAGTGTGAATGCCAGAAAGTGGAAGGAAAAGATAGCATTGGGCGCTCGCATCTGCGATAGAGAGCAATTGATCCTGTTGCAATTGATGTTTTGACCTGATATATAGAAACGGAAATCGTTTTAGGACAAGGAACTAGAAGATTGGCACGTGGAAACGAATGGTAACAGGAATGGAGCCCGAAATGGCCGAAAATAAAATGCACGGAAGTCATGAACTATCCTCTGTTCCTGAGGTATGCGCACGATCAGAGCATAAGCATCAAAAAAGTCAGTGGCTCTCGACGATTTCATAACTGCAATGTACAGTGGTGTAAAGCAACGCTAAAACGTGCATTGTACAGCGCAACTGCACGGCAGCTGGGCGCCTCCTCATTTCGGCAGATCAGCGTCCTGGTCCGCGCTTGTTTGCGACGAAAGTCTCCCTCGATTGATCAAATCAATCGTAGCGCCTGGCAACTTAACCCGCCAGGGATAAAGAAGAAGTCGATCAAGTCTATTAAAGTCCAGATCGTCCGCCCTCATCTGATTAAATTTCGTCGTCCGCAGCCGGGTCCAATCCACCACGTAGCACTCACCTTGAACGACAGTGGCAAATGCGCGAGGGATGCCATCCATGAAAAGAAAGAACCAGAATTTATATGATATCTTGTGATCCTGAGTGATGCGGTGGGTGCAATGATCGTGTTTGGGTTTCCTGCTCGTGATGTTCGCTTGAGAGACCCGATTGAAAGTGGTCGTGTCTGTTAGTGGGGATAAGCGGGATAAGCGCATGCTGTATATGTAGGTAGGCGCCTCTTCAAGAATATGGAAACACTGCTTGGTATGATTCCAAAGAATGTCTGTTTGCCTGGATGTATAGTCTGAAGTGCGCCTATTAGAAATGGGGGCATCGCTTCGCGCGTGTGACTGCTGCGCAAGACCTGTCATTACGTTCAGTGCAGTTCAGTGCAGCATGAGTATGATCGACCCATGTTTTTCAACACCGCCCCGTCGAAGGTTACACTTTAATGGACGATTGTCGGGCATGTCGAACCAGAATCACTTCAGACGTATCAAATCGAAGAAGATAAAACAAGTTGCCGCAACGGGGCCGACGAGGAATGAAACGATGCGACGATTTGTCGCAAGGAAGAACATGGATGTCATCCGTAACATCACTAGGACATGCACTTCTTGGGTAATCACTGGGCACGCTCCAATAAGCGAACGCCCCATCCAATTTTGCATTTGGATAAACAAGACCGGGTATAAATAAAGGAGACATGGCCAGTAGGAACATCAGCCAATCTTAGATTCAACCAGTCTCAGTGCAGCGAGTATTTTTTTAATTGCCATCATGAAGGTAACGACGACGGATGCGATCGCTTTGACAGCCATCAGCTTGGGCATCACGGCCACATTGGCGTGTCTGGTAGCCTTGCCAGTACTTTTCCATAAAGCGTCTACGATTCGAGCCGATTTGACTAGCGGAGTGAACCAATTCAAGGACATGACCGACGAAACGTGGGACCGCATGGTCACAATCAAGACCAAGGGCGCCAACGGACGAGCTGTCCGACAAACGGACCATTGCCATTGTTATGACAGTAAGTGATACTGTTGGTCCCCGGCAGATGTCTCCATTGCAATAGCCCTGCTTTCAGCGAACCCATGCCCTCCAGGACAGCCAGGTGTGCAAGGCGCCCCAGGCATTGATGGTGAGCCAGGGGCCAATGGTCAAAAAGGCGCGCTTGGGCCAGCAGCCACACCCGAATATGTCTCGTCTTTCGTTCGCTCGATTACTTGCCCTGTTTGCCCAGCCGGCCCGAAAGGAAACAAAGGCACACCAGGTCCCACTGGCCCTGTTGGTCCTCAAGGTAGAACAGGAGTGCCAGGTACTCCTGGAAGGCCTGCCGCTGGCGATCCATTGCCAGGTCCACCAGGACCTCCAGGAGTGCCCGGACAGAATGGAAAGCCAGGCGAGAAGGGAGCACCCGGCACCGACGCTGAAGCCGGAGTGAAAGGCCCACCAGGTCCAAGCAGTACAGAGAGTGGAGCCCCGTAAGTCCTTTTTGTATTGCTTGTTTTTATTTGAGGCTTGCTATAAATGCATGCTTTTTTCAGTGGAGTTCCTGGAATCCCAGGCCAAAAAGGCCCCGACGGCAGACCAGGCGAGCCAGGAGCCAGTGGTCCCCCCGGTTTGCGTGGAGCCCCAGGTGTAGATGGAGCTCCAGGCCTAGCTGGACCCCCTGGTGGCCCGGGTGTCCAAGGAGCAGGCAACTACGCTTGCTGCGATAAGATGAACATGAACAAGGCCATCATCATCACGCCAACAAATGCCGTAGGACTGAGGCAACGTCTCATGGAAAGATTTTCGAAAACATGGAGGAAAGTTTTTGCGGCAAAAAAAGCAAAAGCGAAGAAACTTTTGTGAGTGCCCTCAACACGAGTATTGTTTGTGATATGCGTAGTCCAGCTAGATTAGTTATCTCACATAACATGTGGGTGTCACCGACTCTAGGATAGTCAATTACCTTGTACAGTGATATTTTGTTGTGGAAATACAAACAAAAATTTTCATTCGCCTCTGAAATCCATACTGCAGACTATTCGCACAGTTATGCATCACGTTATGTTTTCTACTACCCTTCTAGCCACATCGTCGAAGCTGGTTCCTCGCCAGCAAGATATCAATACCCAAATTACACAAAATTTGCTCAAAATTAGTTTGATTTAGACAATATCCTAGTTCTTCCAGCCAAGTCAAACAAGCAAAATCTGACGCAAAACAACTCGTAAACAGGCAGCACTGCCAAATTTCACATATTTAAAGATAATCATCAGTTTACCTAAGAAACACTTTATGATCAAAATGTTCACATACCACCTTAAACGGCTAACATGGCTTTCAAGGCTTCTTTCACATTTCCATTGTGTTGACGCAATTTCTTTTCGGCGACTTGTTTCGAAACTTCCATTTCATTCACCTAAAATGCAGAGGGAAAAGTGAGCAACGTAACGCGTCCAAATAAAAGTGGAATACTTACAAGCAATTCGATATCCTCTTTCCGAATTTTAAGAGCTTGCGTCTGATCGGTTTTTGACTGTTTATCCAAAATACTCGAAAAGAACTAGAATTAAATGAACGATGCGCATGAGATAAAAAGACGAACTACTTTTTCATTCTTGAAGAGGGATCAGGAATGTCGTGTCAAAGAATCGTGAAAGAGAAAGAGACACTGATGGCTAACAAGAGGACAATGCTCAAACATCACCTTTTCTAACCCAGACTTTTTCTTATCACGGACGCACAAAACTGGGCGTTCTCGAATCTAACTTACCGATTCGGCCACATGCGGAGCCAATTCCTGTTCTTCCACATAATCAGTGACCTTCTCCAAGTCCGCGGCGCCGCTGTCATGTTTGTGGGGATTCTTCTTCAAACCCTCCACTTGATCTTCGGTATCGCCCTCGTGGTCATGTTCAACGTCACCGTCCATTTTCAAGTGCCTATAGTACCAAATGAGCGAGAAATGCCTGAAATGAAAAACATTCGGTGGGTCAAACGAGATACATATTCAATACAATATGCTTAATTAAATACGCCAATTGCGCAGTAACGCGGGATATAAATGGCAGTAAAAAGTTACCTTGGTATTGAAACAGAATAGAGAATCAAATCGGCTTCCTCGTGTATTAGGAAATTATGCACAGGTGACTTGGCATACACAAAGCAGACTAATTTCAGTGGTGCCATAAGCAGCATGTTAAATGGAGGGAAATTTGAATGTATCTTAGACCACCACCAGTTTTTTTAGTGTCTGACTCTTGAAGGTGTTTTACAAGGTGTGTGTGTGTGTCTCTAACGAAGTAGAAAACTTCTTTTATTTGCGTGTATTGCAGTCATAAAGGCTGTTTGAAATTCTAGAAACTGTCAAAGAGAGTACGCCAATGCGACGCACGAGGAAACAGTTGGAGCTGGTGTCGTGTTGGTATTCGGCCACTCGGAAGCCTGGAGCTCACAATCGACCTGGATGAAAACCTAATTTGAAACTCTGTGGCTACCACAGAAAGCGGGTAGGGGCGCCTAGCTATGTCCTATCTTTGGGAGGCCTACCCGAACCATTCCTTCGTAGGCCTCTCGGTGTGCCCCGACTTTATCATTTGAGCACCATTTTAGGGATCGCTGTTACGTTATTATGTTCCTTAGCTTTCGATCTATCCCTAGTAGAGGCCCCTGTCCCCACTAAAAGACACGACCACTCCAGTCCACGCCCAATTCTCTCGGCGAAGGACACCCGTAATCAGGATCAAATCAGCAAGGGAAGTCGACCGATTGAGATCATGTAATTCTATCTCAAACCATCGACAACTCCCTCTTATGTACAGCTAATTAACCCGAAATTGCCCTTTTCTGTGAAGCGCGAAATCCTCCATCGAATCCACCGCACAGACTCGATTCTGTATTGCTGACCAGCAAACAGACCAGCGCAAAAATGCTTGAATTCAGTATAACGTTACGACTCAAAAACCAATCTGATACATTGTATTTTTCATAAGATCAGACATAATCTTTTCTTTTAGTCTCATTTTTCGTACCGATCGGTTGACCTCTATGTTTGGCCCCCCGGCGGTGCCCGTTGCAACTTTGAATCCTCCAAGTGAGCAGATAAAAATACTGCTTGAACCTACATCAATATGAGACATTCAGAAAAAGGAAATGAGCCTGAATGGCGTCAGGCGAAGTACTTTGAGGGCCCAGAGCATATCACCCATCACGGCACCTCTACATACATGCTGCTCACAGTCAAGATGCGCTGCATGGGGTACATCGTAGTTGCTTTACGGCGATATCAGCACTTACAGTCCTCCTGATGGACATTACACCAGGTTCATAATACTTTGTGCAATGACACTTCGACGACCTTCAGCCAAAAGATAGTTGCGTCTAATTTTCTTATCCGCAGGCCCACCGCAACAAGCAGAGTCCATAGCAACAAGAAAAACATGTCCCGCCTTCACTGACACACGCGGATTAGCTAACACCAAAATTGGTGAAGAAAAGTCATGGATCAGAGCCCTGGCAGTGCAGCAGAAACATTCGATGATGAGGACGCAAGGCAAGCATTTAGATATGTATTTTTCAAACGGTACTTAACCCAACAAATTTCAGTTCACGAATTGAAGATGACCCATTATCTGAAATCTGGGATAAGGAGTCAGAAGACGAAGAGACTGTTACACCACCAGTGGACACTGCCCACGATTTCGCTCAAGTGAAAACGGCATCTGGTACGTACAAAGTCGATTTGACGCCGCCGGAAATTCAGTTGAAAAATGCGGAATCATCAATTCGATATTTCTACAACAAGAAAATGGTATGGACTGTGACTTGTTATTCTAGCTCACCCAGTAACAATATTATATCCATGATAGGCAGATGACTGTTTGAAAGAATCAATCAGGCAACTGACTTTGACACGAATAGTCGAGGGCGATTCGAAACCATGGAAATTAGCCAATTGTCACGCCATGATTGCAAAAATCTATTGGAATCTGAAAAGTTCGTGTCTTTGTTGTTGGAATAAATGAAACTGCTTCAGTGGAGGGTAATCCATGGAGCCGGTGGAGCTTTAACCGCGCCAAAACTCAAAACAGGCATCCAAGCCAACTTTATGCGTGGTTGCACAGTACATCAGAAGGCGATTGTAAACTTGATTTTACAATCAGCGGAGAGATGCATCTGGTTCGCTAGAATGGATTTTGAGGAAAAGAATTCAGGCTGCCTGCTCCATGCAGAAGATCGACTGCCAGAGCAGCCTTTGCACGCTTTCTGCTTTCTAGGCTATCCATCCCAAACAGAGGAGCATGCAGCTGAAGCCCAAAGACTATTATCCTTTCCAAATCGATCCGCAGAAAAGCCAGACAAGTTCGAAGTATTGGAAACTGCATTATTGGCCACATATTTGCATGGAAAAGCTTTGCTGGCTTCAAGAAAGTTAGTGGCTTAGAATAATAATAATCACGCTTATTATCACTAAAATCACAGGTTTCAAGAATCGGCCGAAGAACTACAAAAAGCTGAACGATTTTTGGAAGAACGACGGCGGCTAGGCGACATGAAGGACACGAAATTTTGGCTCACCGAGATCTCTACTACTATGGCCAGGTAGGATTTGAAAGTTGCGATCTTGGTGGGTAATTATGCGCATTATGTACATTTAGGGTCCGAATTTGTCAGGAAGATTACAGTGATGCTCTGAGGTACTTGAAGAAAGTAGAAAAACTGATGCAGAAGCGGTATGGAAGTGAGAGCCATCGACTGATCCCGCTGTATCACGAAATTGCAAGACTGGAGGAGCGCGTTGGGAGGGTGGATGGAGCGACTGCGCTGTACCTGAAGGCATATACCATCGCCAAGGCCAGGTAGCAAAGATCACACGCGTTTATTTATCGACCCATACTGTAAGGATACCTTTTTCAGCTTTGATACCAACAATCCTGAATTGGGTGACTGTGCGCTGGCGTTGGGCAGAGTTTACGCAGCAGCTAATGCGGATGACGCTGACGGTAAGTAGAACTCGAGATATCGCATATACTGTATAAGTCACCACGTTGCTGCTGCACGACATGCATTAGGTATCTCAGAATGTGCAGGGTAGCCCACTGCGGTGGCTGGATATACTGTAAGACCTCAAGCTGTGGAGACGGAGGTCAGCTGACTGTGAGTAAAGAAAAACACAGGAAACAATATCTTCTCTTTTATTTGGCTCCTGTCAGGTGCACCAAATGGTCAAGTCAGGCCCCTCGTTGACGTAGCACAGGACCGAAGTGACTTTGGTTAATCTTGATATTTCCTTTTACAATTTCAGTATACGCTGAGAGCTACTTGAACGAAGCAGTGACATGCTACTCTGTCTCTTCGGGGCGGACTCATCCAAAAACACTGATGGCAATTCAAGAATTAGCCGAAGAGATGTCAGCCATGGAGAGAAAGCCAGTGAGTTCTGGACGAGTTTAATGTTAAAAGTGGATTTGGTTTTGGTTGTGATGAGCTGCCATGAACAAACGACCACTTTTGTAAGCAATGTGGGCTACTATGGTCCTGGGGGGGCCAATTTAGACGAGATCCAGGTCACGCTCGGTTTGCAACAGGCGGAATGCAGAAGTACAGACTCGAGCTGGTGAGGCACGTGGCTTGCGGCAAAGTGATTGTGAGTGGAGGAGCCTCAGCAACGGGGGCTAGATGCGCATCTGCACTCACACAAGTTCTGGTTTCAGATAGGCTGGCCTCCTTCTTTATCTGACTGCACGCCAACATGTTGGTCCTTTTAGGGAGCTCTGTCTCTGCTCACCGACTGCCTCAAGAATCTTTATGCAGCTGGCGAGGAATACGAGGGGAAGACGGCTAAAGTCTACAAAATGCTTGCAAAACTCAGCGCTGTAATTGGACAGAATAGACAAGCAGTGCAGTATCTAAAAAATGTAAGTACTGAAATGGGATCGAACTTCGGGTTTCATTTGTTCGCCGTGCGTCCTGTTCCAAGTAGTCTACAAGAGTCCCCAGGCACTATTCGAACTCATAATCAGCCAAAGGGGAAAGAAGACCAAAATCAGGTCAAGCCCAATGCGCCAGACGAATAGATGATGTCCACGGCAAACATGTCCAGAATGCTCAAGCAGGGTGGGGGAATATGACTGTGAGTACTGCAGCATGTGTAATGAAGCTTTCACCAGTAGAGTCTCTCGTTTTTAGTGCCTGTACGTCGAAGAGATGCACTTCGGACCTTCATCTAAACGAGCTGTTGCCACTAAAGAAGAGCTAGCAGCTTTCACCAAGTAAGGACAAATAAATTCCAATGTTCTACTTTCTCAACCTCAAATGTTTTTTCCTCCTTTTCCAGAAAGATGTCTAGCAAACACGCTGGAGGGGACAGCTTAGAGCGCAGACCTCGCTTCAATGCTACGATCAGTAACGCTGCCATCGAGTTTGGAAAAAGGCAGTCTTGGGACAAGTGATTCATTGTCACTCTCACAGTACTGGTTACCTTATTACTAGCGTGTTAGGAATACAAAGAAAGCACATAGTGCATTCATTCTAACTGTCACAAAAACTCTGTAGTTGTAATTTACTGTATGCTAATCTGGATGACTGACAGTTAATATTGGGAATCTCCTCCACTGCATTCATCATTTATACTGCACCGGATTTTTCTCCTGTCAGTGCTCGTCAGTCGAAACTGGTCTACTTGTTTGGCTTCCATCTCTCCACTAGGAGCACCTCGACTGACGGTACCAGTCAGTCAGTCACCCACGGCCTTATAAGGCGCATAGCTGGACGGAATGCGACAACGTTCTTTATTCTACACAGCCACACAGGAGCTGTGCAATCGACACGTAGAAAATCATTTCGTGTAAAATGTGTCCCCTCACCCTCGAGTGCGCATAAGCGTTTGGTGGTAAAACATAAACATTGAATAATACATTAGAGGAGGCAAATTAGATCGGTACTGTATGCATCGCATATGCAAATGATCTCAAGTCGACTGATTCTGTACCTGTCGCCTAAGACTTGTTCACTTGTACCTGTGCACCAGTCGGAATATCGAAGGGCTGGCAAACGGAATTTGCGATGAGTCAAGATAATCTCACGATCAATAATCTCACGGCAACGTAATTTGAATCTATGTGGCTACCACAGAAAGCGGGTGGTGGCGCCTAGCCGATGTCCTATCTTTAGTGAATAGTGTGACCAGCACGCCTGGCGGTCGGGAGTAATCGATACGCTCCCCTGGCTGGGACGTCAACCTCTTCGGTTGATGTTTCTAGAGCAGGTATAGTCGCGAGACTTGCCTACCACCTCCAGTCGGAGTTGTTTTGCTTAGGGACTTCGGTCTCGACTTTCTCCCGCCGCCTGGGTGCGCTGGTTACAATAGTCTACCCAAACTATTTCTTAGCCAGGTCTTTCAGTATGCCGCCGCCTTTATCATTTGAGTACCACGTTTGGGATTGCCTTCTGTTACGCTATTATATTTGTACCAGCGGTCTCTTTCGATATAGCAGTTGTAGAGGCACGAATGGGTGTTTTCTTTCATGTTTCACACAAGTAGTAACGTGAACGCGACACAAGATCGAGCGAGCAAGCACAAACACACTTGGTCACACTTTTCACGATTACTGAGAGGCCGTCTGCATACTTGCCATTAGTAGATCTTCCGTCTCGAATTTCTCGGTTTTGCCTGTATTGCTTCCCTGCACCCGAACATGGACAACGCACCTTGCGGACGGGGCCATTGTGATCTGGCGTGACTTGCTCACCACCGCGTCGAGCACTTTTATCAAACGCTTTTTGATCACGATTCGCCGAGTTTCGCCTTACCAGCCGGCCATCGCCGAATGAACGCACCCACGCGGAACGAATTTACGGATCACAGATTTTTGGACTCCAACGACTTCCAAAAGTCGCCCTGCGGGTGCATTGCTGTTTGTGAAGCTATAGCAAGAAGAGCTCAGTTAGGTACTGCCTGTATGGAGATACAATGTACTTTGATAGCGAGCGCTTTGTGCTTGGTAGCGAGCGGCTGGTTCGTGGCGGCTTATCTCTGGCCGCTAGGCCGTGGGTGACTCGACTGCTACGGTAGAAATGCCTACTGGAGGGATGGAAGTCAAACGAGGGCAATCTCATTGTACGAAGAAGGTCCAGTCCTTGTGGACGCGCTCCTAGTAAAGACAAGGACGGGAAGTTGCCGTGTGCATGGTCATCACACGACCTTGCTTATTAGTGTAAGTTTGACTAATAGCCAGCTTTACGCAAAAATGGCCCCGCTCAAACGGGCGGACTCCACAAATTTTTTTAGAAATTTGCGGGAGTTAATGCGGCTGCTAAGCTATCTGCCCTGAAGATCAGCCAGATGCACATTACAGTAGACCTTTATTCAGAGATGAATCCTGCATTACTTTGTACACTAGCTCGCTTCCTAGCAGCATACAACCCTCAATATAGCAGCAGTACTAGTTAGCCACTTATGACACTCCATGCCGTGTCTCTTTCAAAAATATCATCCCGCATATGATCAATCATGCTCACCAAAATGCCTAATTTAGGCTTTTAATGCACTTAACGCTGAATTGCATTGCTAGTCTGGGGCACAGTGGAAACACGAGTACCTTCCGAGGATTCGTGTGCTACCGACGATTTGTTCCTGCAGAATCTTTTCCTGAAACCTCGCCTGAAACTTGCACTGAATGTAACGTATAAATAAAAATGGAAACAATGTGATATTGTATCGAATATGTCGATAAAACATTGCAAGAATGTGATCTGATACGAAAATGTGCTCGGCCTCTTCTCGCTGTTGTAGATGTAGCTGGTCGGATACCACTGACGGGAGACAAAGATGAGAAGACATAAGATGACAAGAGGAATGGCTTGGCTAAGTTGTAAGTAGCACAGTTGTAGATTTCGTCTGACGGCTTTGAGTGCACTATTATTGGACGACTGCTGCTGTTGTTTGGACTGGCGGAACAGGCGGTTTCTAAAAGAAAGATAAAATGTCGCAGTGTGCTATGCTATCTGTAAAGGTGGCCATGCGACAGTCTCCATCCGTAGGCCATGCTGCAGTCCGCTGACCCGTCCTAAAGTGTAAGGCACAACATACCTCAACCAAGCAGCTTTCAACATCCCAGCAATCGCTAATGCCGAGGTGCTGGTGATGACAACCGCCAACACAGTGCGATACGAACTTTTGCACATACTGTACACTTCGTAGAAATCGGAAGTACCAAACTCAGTTTTTCCAGGGCTGTACCTCTTCTCTTTTTTGTTCCAGACCACATTTGAGGTGAAATATTTTGGCATAGTGTACGCTGTTGTGATCAGGAAAGCTGCCACGGTCACCCCGATGTACACACCACGCTTATCGACAGAGTGATACTTATTTGGGAAAAAGCATGCGATTATACGCGTGATGGACAAGAAAATAACCACGTGGATACTGAAATGCTCCAGGCCATCGAAAAATGATGGGCAAAACACGTTCCTTATCCAAACCCATCTTCGATTTTTTGTCAATTCATCATGGAAAGCGTACCAATAATATAAAGAGGCGTCGAATGCGCAAAAAAGTTCCGCCACTGCGATAGCTTGGTAGCAAAGGAAACAAGGCTCAGAGAAGTCGCGGTTTTTGGAAATGGTAGCCAATGTTAAGACTGAACTAAAAATTCCTAAGAAGCACAAACCGAATTGGACTGCGGCATTGTAGTAGGTTACAATGTCATCGAAATGTTCGTAGTATGAGACGGTAGAACTATTTCTGCTGGGCGTATGATTAGTAGTGACCATGCCATCATCAGAAGTTAGAACAGGAAAACCACTGGTAACTGAAATTACAGAGCTCTTGTTCATGCTTTTACTTGTCTAGGTATAAAAGACTGACTACAGTAATCAAAAAGAGCAAAAAATTCGTCACACCTGGCTATCTGTGGGACTAGTATAGGTTACCTGTCTGTTATATTTTTGTCCAGTCCACCCCCTAAAAGTTCATCAAACATTCTATACCAGCATCAAAAATGCAAGCTTATTGCTTGGAGGCCGTTTTTTCTGCGTGTGACTGTGAAAATAAGATCCATATGGACAATGAAAGGACGAATGTGGGTGTGGGCGAGGAGATAGGAATGGAAAATGCGCCAATTTATTTTTTGCGGATCAGATGGAAAATCGAAGTTATATCAAGTGTCTCTGGTGCACATGAGGCAGGAGGTTCAGGTTTTCTGCTTTTGTTTCGGTGGATACTAGCCTCGTAGCGATGAGTGTGACATGTGACCTATTGAAACCTACCCTGAGCCCTGCATGGAGGGACCGATACTCATCGTCTGCCTCCTGCTTGCATTCTTTTCGCTTACATTTGACAGAAGACCCCAACCCCATGCATAGCAGATTTGCAGGCTACGCCTTTCTGTTCGATTTGCTTGTAGCAGCGCATCGCATGAGACGGTACTACTGTCGGCCCCGCCACGATTCCCCCACTTGATCGTTTCCTCCAGTGAGACGATTCCCCCTCCCCCTCCCCCATGTAGGAGTCGACTTCCCCACCAGGCACGGTGGGGGACTCGACTCACTGATTGTGAGACATGCGACGTTTCCCGACTGGGACGGTTTCTCTCTGTGTCGTTTTCCACCATATATTTTCGCCTGATGCGCAGGTACGACTTGCGCTGCAAAAGGCAGTACGCTAGTCGAAGATTAGTGAGCTGAACCCAACGGATGCTCGCCATGCCCGCAGGCATTGTTATTCACTGGCCAGCATAAGCAGGTACACATGCCAGCATTAGCTACAGTATAATTCCACTCCGTATCGTAACTTGCGTATATATTTCGAGAAAACGGAGCTTGGAAACCAGTGTCGCTTTCGATAAGTACGAGTGCCTCTATTTGCATGCACCACCTGCTGGAACATAGTTCATGCTCGCTCGTCATCTATCAGATACTATGGGTGTGTTTGGTGAGGAAAAAAGTCGAGGAGGAAAGAAAGTAAAGCAAATCGAAATTGATAGTGCAACTAGCCCAAAGAAAGCACATTTGAATTCCTGGATTTAGGAAATACAGTAAGGCAAGCATTCATGGCTACCCCTAAATCACATAAATAACCCATAGAGCATATCCATATAGCATCACACGGCAATCAGCATAACGAACACTAGTGGAAATACATTCACGGCGGAATCACAAGCATCAGACATGGAACAAAATCTTCACCTCAGTTCATTTTTTAGAATAACAATACGTTTAAAAAATGCGGACGAAATCTAAAAAAGGTAAGGATGAATTAGGGGTGCAGTGCAGCGATTTCCATTATGACCTCACCATTCATCTCCATGCCAAAATCCATTTCCGCTAATGACAGAAGCAGGAGAATCGTTGCCAGTTTCATCGTCGACATAATCGATCTCGCTTTCTACGATTTTCATCCAATTATCATCTGCAGTTTTGGGCACTTTCGATACAGCCGTTGTCGCAAAATCGCCTTCTTTACGAATCCAAACTGCGCGCCAGCAGCGCATGAAAGTGTAGTGATTTTGCTTCAAAAGGAAATTGAAATACGGTCGAGCTTCGTAGGCCACGTTTTGTTGACCAATGTAAAAGTATTCGCCGAGATCTACGTCCGGTGATAAGCCGAGGGCATCGGCGTCGAAATCTATGACAACATCAAGCTTGGTGTGACGAGGACGAAGACGACCTTTGTTTTTCTGAAGCTAAACAACGGCAAAATAATCATTAGCTATGCGACACTAATCGTGGCGAGCCTTAGACGTAGTCAAAAAATTACCATTCGTTCAAGCAGAAACCTGCCTAACATTGGGCTCATATGCTACCACTACATCACCAAACGCGGGTAGTCTAGGATTCCTGCTTTGATTATGACTCACCACGACTGGTCTCACCAGTAAGGCCCACAATGGAACATCCTAGTTACCTCGACTACAACGGCTTCGCCTGTTTTGACGCGTGGAAAGGTTGATATTATTAGCTTGGCAGCAGCGAATCGTTCCCTCCAATTGATCAAGATCACATTATCCACAACGCCCGCCTTTGCGGCCACCAGTCGATTCTCATAATTGGCCCATTCAAATAGAGCACCCATGTCCGATGTGAATGGCGTGGCGCAACGAATACAAGCCGATACACTGGGCGTGCAGTCGTGCCACAGCTGACAGATAACACCATCGTAACCACGATCACACAATAACTTGCGAATTTCCGTCATCGACGCTGCACCTTTCGATTGAATGTGAGATATGATCAGTTTGATTCCGCGACGGAACTCTTCGGATCGACGATGAACGTGCACCACCGTATTGCCTCGGACAACCACTTTGGTCAAATAGAGATGCGGTCGAGCTCGAATAAACGCTTCTAACTTGCCTGGACTTTTGCCTGCGTATTCACGCAATGACTTGTTGACACTCATGGTCCCTTGCAATTGCAGTAATGTCATGTAACCAGTCGGATTCGGTCGCCACAATTGATCGAGCGCGGTCACGGCCAATCGTTCAGTACGGGCGTCGTTCGCCCACGGGTGAGGAACGGATGGAGTTGTATCGATATTTTTCTTCGTTATTTTGGCGTAGTTCATTTCTTAAGCCTAAAAATAGTCACTTACAAAATGGAAATATGTACGTCAATCAGAGTAGCCGCCCTCGTCTTCAACTGGCTTCAACTGCTAATGACGGACGAGGCTGCTTGCACCCTACGCCAGTCATGCCTACTTTACAGTGCAGCCCCTGTTCTGAACAGCATTCGCTAGGTCGTGGAAATCTATATCCATTGGCTGTGTGTGTACAGCATCTGCTTGTGGTCCTACGATTTCCCATTTTCCCCGCGGGGCTTTCAACCCTAACGCGGGCCACCAGTTATTGTCGAGACGACAGAACATTTTTGCTGAATGTGATCCACGTGTTCCGTTCCTCTGGACCCACCAATTTGCTTCCCGTGAGTAACAACGGTAAGCAAGTAGCAGAATAATTGTAGGACCTAGCGGCTGTTCCACACAACATCGGAGCTGGCACTCTTCCCCACAGTTAGGATATGATAACGAAGCCATGAGGCCTGTCACAAACAACAAACACTTCACATCTTTAGGTCCATTTCTGATGTCTCTTCTTCGCTTCTTCGCCATCCCGCTGCCGCGCTCTTTCTTTTTTGCTTCCAATATCTTAATAGGCCTCACTTTCAAGGTATGCACCTAGAAGCGATAAACAATAGCTCCTTTGGGAGGACATTTTTCATTCGCTTCAATCAAGAAGCTGCTGGTTTTTTCCACTGCTTTTGTTTGTAGCAGCTCATCAGTTTGTTTGCCCATGTTTATCAGTATGCACGCTTTACGGAGTAGCCAACCAGAAGAACTGTGCAAAAGCACTAACTTTGTCCTTCGTTTTCTCAATTTTTCCTCGACTAAGAAAAGAAATTTTTCTTCGGGTTTCTCAAGCATGGCATGGCCAACAAGCAAGCCAAGTTTCCACAAATTTCGTTCGCGCATTCTCGAGATCCCAAATGCACGTTTTTTCCAGATAATGCGGACGATGACGGACGACAACGGAACATTTGGGGCTTGCACGACAACCAGTAGGAGTTATTAGGAATACGAGGCCGGCCACATTCAAGATTACTTGATTATTCGCGGGAAATCAAAATCGAAACGTGAACTTGATTCCAAGCTTTGTGCGCGACTGAATTTAATCAAGACTAACTTGAAATATTTAAGAATGCACTGTTGTAAGATGTTTTAACTTGCACTAGATCTCTTTTTTACTATGTAACCTTGTTGTCTGTATCTCAAACTCTGCTTATCAGTATTATTTCCGGATCGCTTCGACGAAGTACAGGATAGAGTACAGGATAGAGGATACATTTACAGGATAGAGTTTGTGAGGGATGCTGACAATAACTGACGTACACAAGGAGGGTTCAAAGACACCGCAATGGGGAGGCTCTACTGTAGTTTGTTATGTGAGCTCTATTGTACCTCCTTACTTGTACCCTTCCCTTCCACTGCACTCGTGTCTATTGCGTATCTATAGCTTTACCCTTCCCAGGAGTTCTATGGTTTCAGGAATCAGTGTTTACACAGAAATATAGACAAAAAGCAAACGCCCAGCTTCTTCCCAACGTTTAGCCTCTCTTGCCTTTCACATTTGCGCGACAAAATGGCGAATCGGAAAAATGAAGGGGCGTTTGCAAAGTGGAAACAGCGCAGATCCCTGCAGAGATCGTAGCGTATTGCACGGAAAGGTATATAGCCGAAATTGTAGGTAAGTGGCGGTTGCTCATCGAGGGGCCACAAATAAAATGCTTTGTGGGTCCAAGAGCTTCCTATGTATGGCTGACCCAGAAGATGGCCAAGCCACGTGCCCATGCAGTCATCGACACCTTCTGTTGTGTTTATTGTACCCAGGCAGTATTGACACTTGTCGGCAATGAACGGACTGACAATGAGCCTGGAGTGCTCACGAAGCAGTTCAGCAGACCCTGTGTATCACGAATTAGAATGACGTCTGTTCGCCTGCCTATACATAATGCATTTGACTGGTTTTCCTCATAGATGATTGGTGCAGTTACTAGGCACGTACTTCAGGAGATGTGAATAAGGACGGTTTTTTGAGCATGTTCTTCATTTGTGCATTTGGTGCCTTCAACGTCAAGTCTAATAAATTCGTTCTTTTGCTCTAATTCGGTTTTGATCGCTTTCGTCAATTTTTGGTGATCGTCATTAGTTACCGGATCAGGCCGGGTTCAACCCGACGGGCTGACCCGGCCCGACCTGAAAGTCTCTGACCCGACTTTTGTTAAAGGAGCTGAAGTCCCTGGAGATAAAAACCTTATATAAATCCTCTGCACATGTGGTGGCTTCGCTATAAAGGTGACTAAGAGAAAATAACTATTTCGATGCAGACATCTCGTTATACGCATTCGAATTTATGTTATCCTTTAGTAATTCTTACGATTAGGGAATCCTCATAACGCAGCATTCGCTCATATTTCTCGCATTAATGGTCAAATAATTGAAAAATAACTTGGTAGATCTGAAAGCGACCAAAGTCTGTCCGCTAGTACTGTAGTAAGCAAGATTTAACCAATCCAAATAATAGAGACTTCTTGCATGACATTTGGAGTCAATGGCAGGCTATAGTGGTTAAACAAAGAAATACCTAAATATATTAACCCACGATAGAGTGCATCAAGTCTTCACAAAAGGTGCTGCTTAGAAAGTCATTTTGTGCTAGCTAGCTCCTGTCAGAACACTCACTATTGATGGAGGAATGTAAGTGTGCCTCTGACTTTTGAACACAGTAAGCTGTTTTGCAATGGTAACACGGATGGTGGTCGAGGGGAATAATTGGTGCAGACTTGATGTTTGGGCACAGACTACTAAACACCTGCAAGTTTCGCAGAATGAACGCGTGGTATGCAAGACTTCATGCATGCATGAAGCAAATTCTGCAACTCTCGGAGTCGAACAGATATGACAAGGTTTCTGTGACTGCAAATGTAGAAACTTGCAAAATTGCTGTATTTTTGACCCGTTTGACCTGATCTTTGAAAAAAGTGACGCGACCCGATGTGACCCGCGGATCTAGTCGTCACTGGGTAACAACTGATGGCACGTATTCTGGGCGCGCGGCGTCAGCACCGATCTAGCGTTTCTTAGGGATCACTTTTTTGGGATCGGGATTGGGACTTGCTCAATCCCGACCAGGATCAGGGCCAACATCGGGATTTTACCATAGCGCTTTTCATTTGCAAAAGATGCCGCGTGACCTACCCTAAGGAGCCAGCAAATAAAAAGCCAAAGATTCCTTTTTCATTGAGAATTTTTAGTGCATGGTTTATCATAGCATTCAAAATCAGACAAGCAGAAAAAGCGGAGAATCCGTTACAAATCGGCAAACAAGTCCCTCCCTACCTTCCTAATTCAATTCAACCATCCGCCATAGTCTCAATATTTCCCCCTCTGAAACATTCTAATCGCCATGACCATATGAGTCAAAGTCAATCAGAACGCCGTCAGCTTTCGCAGCAGATGTGGCCCACCATCGTGACTGGACAGGCAATGGAAAATGCAGGCTGGCACTATATCCAACTGCGCGCAGATTGTATTTTAAAAAAAGCAGGACTTCTGCTTTTTGAGGGGGTAATTTTATTCGATCATGCCACTCTCGCCCATACACCAATGAAATCATCTTATCTATCTCCACAATATTCATTCCCGAATCCTGACCACTTTTTATCGGGATCCCGAGCGAACGCCGCACTGATCTTCGCCATACCAATAACGCACGTTGGCGTCGTCGAGTGTGGTGTGGATAGCTTCTAGGGCAGGAGCGCAGCCAACTTCATCACACATATGCTACGGGACGCATCTTAAAATGCTAGGACCGCCTAAGATTTTGAATGTCGTGCAACGTCTGTGGCATAAAGAGTGGTCGAATAACTGGCAGGCATAAAACTGAAGGTGCAGAGCAATGCCTCGACGAAAGCTCGCTAATATCTCGTATCGCCTTTCCTCAGAAAGAG
The DNA here is from genome assembly GCA_030248295.1 of Mesodorylaimus sp. YZB2_4. Taxonomy (NCBI): domain Eukaryota; kingdom Metazoa; phylum Nematoda; class Enoplea; order Dorylaimida; family Dorylaimidae; genus Mesodorylaimus; species Mesodorylaimus sp. YZB2_4. Next base: position 50,889 of record JASANH010001567.1, read on the forward strand.
CTGTCCACGCTGATTGAAAATTGGCCCTCAAACCCCTATTTTTTCCAAGATTGAGAGCATGAAGGCATGCTATGCTCGTTTTGCCGCTGGTCTGTGACCGCAGTATCGATGATGATTTGGTCGAACAGACGAAGACACGAAGACACTACAGTAATGTAAAGGCTGCAATTTTGAAGAAGATGCAGCAACGCTTGCAAATTTTTACGCAGGCACATGGATCCCGACCACAAAAATATTGTGCTATGGTCAACCAATGCAGACGGGCGACTATACAGCATACGATCGAGGCTGGGCACCCAAAATCCGACTTTTTCCTTAGGTCTGCTAGCTGCTAGGCGCCTCATATTGGCAGTATTGTTATGGGATAGGATGATCAGTATAGCCGTCTTTCCAAATAATCAAGTAAGACATAAAGACCTTTATGAAGATATAAATTCGCATATGCATCAAAGAAGTCATCTTTGAAACCTGATACCTAACCTATTATTATCGTACAATCATGAATGACGCGCTGCGCCAGTCTGGAAAAGAAAATTTCATGACAAGTGTCCTCACATTTGATAGCAGCCACAACAGAGATGATCGCCATAAAGCTCATTACCTGATCGAAAACTATCCATCGATAGCAAAAGATGGAAATGCTTGCTTGGGAAGTCAATGAAAATGCTTTTGACCGTATCAGAAAAACCAACAGTAAGCGCGAAATCAAGAAGGTATGAAACGAATGTAGTTTGGCTACTGGTTGTGGAATTCGCCAGCGCGTATTTGTGTGATACTCAGGAAGACCTCATCAACTGCTTCGATAGCGTATTTTGAAACAGAAATATTTGACGATGGACAAGAGGGACGGATGGAAGGCATGGTTCGCATTCTGCCCGGTAATCACGAGGATGTGCCTGCTACTAAGAATCATATGAAAGTACAGAAAAAATAAGATATATATGTGATGAAGCTCTAGAGTATTAGATTGCCTAATCGATATCACACTTTGGATTCCTTTGACTTCGCCTATCACAGAAATTTCGGCTAGATTTGCTGTTAGGCGGCTGGAAAATAACGCGAGTAGTTACGCAATCCTAGCATAATGATGCGCAGGATCTTTTAAGGCCTCGTCGTTTCTCCTTTTGATCTTCCTGGCTCGTGTGGGCAGCCGTAAGCCTGGCGCTACGGCCCGAATGGCTGGCGATGGGAACGGAAAGATTGGAAACTTATTATGCGGAGTTACAAACCTCTTCTACAAAAATAATTTTTACATTATTCGAATAGAGGTTCAAATTTTTTGACAATGGATTACATAAAATTATATTTCAGTGCTGTCATAATCATATTGTATCATGCACTGTACTAAGAAACAAAACGTTGCCAAAGACTCCAAAAACTTGTGAAAGAAACAAAGTTGGGAAAAGAACTTCTAGATACGAAAATTAGTCTGGGTCGATGCCGTACAATGAATCCTTTTTGAAAAGAGATTCGCAGTATTTGTAAGTGTTTGAGCATAGTTATCCTCCCTGAATCCGACAGCAAGCACCACTGTCAGGATAGCTACCACAAAGACTTTCAAAGAACGAGTAATAGGCTGGAAAACCTTGTAAGGCACCAGGGCAATAATCTTCGCAACTTTGTCCTGGTGGCACCGGTAAGACACCTGAAAAAAAACCACAGGTTAAGACAGAAACGATGCCCCGAAATTTCGAAAGTATTGATCTTACCGCAGCACAGCCCTGGTGTGTCACTATTAGAACACGTAAATTGCTCTAAAGGGACAGGGGCTGGTGTCGTTGTCGCAGAGGCCCTCTTTATCAAAGCCAATCCTGCCAACCCAGCAAGACCAGCAAGCCCCGCGAGACCTGCCATTCCTGCTCTAGAATTCACTTCAGATTTAATGTTTGCCAGTGGACAGAGAGCAGTGATTGTGTGATTCAAGTCGCAGGTTTCCACAAATACTTTGTTCCTAATTGATCAAGAAGCAACATGCGCAATCAATAGGCAGGGAAACACATTGTTCTTACCCTTCGCGGTGTGCCTGCCGAAAATAAGTGACATCCTTATTTCCATGTATGGCATTGGCATTCTTGAACTGGTTTTGGCATTTTGCTTGGGAGCTGTCAGCCTGGCCTTGTTCCTTGTGTCTTTTGCTCTCAGAGGCTTTGCAGCACAGGAAAGCTGGCCTCAAACAGTCATGTGAAAAGGAATGGATCTTGATTCGGAGCAACAGACTTGTCGATATCTTCGCGGTGGTCGTACAATGGATTTATGCGATGCGATGCGATGCGATTTCAAGTTACACGTTTCGACCCAATCGCATTTCTGAAGCAAAAAGGCTTGCGAGCTTGCATAAAAATTTTAAAAGCCAATTTGATGTTTTGAGCTGGTGGGGGGGGAGGGGGGGTAAAACTCAAGTTATCTCAAATTTTAGATTAAGTTTTTCTACGGTGGTTTTTGGGGCTGAAATCGAACCCAAGCGCTTGCCCAACCATCGCTCCACCGTAGAAGTATGTTGCAGATCCTTGGAGAGTAAGTTTTGTTTGGATAATTGGAATCGTTTTTGGTCTCGAGCTATTTGATCGCAAATTAACTTTCACATTTCTGCGTGATTCGTTGCAAATTGGAGATAACAGACTCTTGAGCTTGGTGCCTTAGTCAACAAAATCTTTTCTAATGCGCGCGAGTTCTGTTATGAAAACTACTTAGCTGAACAACATAAGCAAGCGCGGAAACATTGTATGGGCAAGGTCCAGATGCCTGGAATCAAGGGACTTAGAATATATGCACCGACTTTTCTTGATATGTTGACGAAGTTGTACTTCTAGCTGCTCTTTGCCAATAGAATACGCAAAAATGACACTTGCTAAAGATACGTAAATCACCCTTTTTCTCATAAGCCCACCATCGTCCAGGGTACGTGTCTTTTCCCTCATATTGCAGAGGTAGGCGGAAAATGCACATGGGGACTGCTGACAGCCTTTCTAGCCGACTAAATAACGATAAGCCCTGAGGAGCTCCTTCCTTCCTATTTCCTCCCTACGCCGAGTATGAACCTAAGGGGAACTTCTGAGAAATCAAATGGAGTTTCGTCCGTGATATAACAGCCTTTGGAATTGATGTACGCAGGCTATGGGTCTAGTCGTGTATGAACTAAAGGGTGGATGGGACTGAAGGAATTTTCTCTACTTCTTGCAGGACCTGGTTCTAAAAGTTATTTTTGGTCAACTCGGAAACTTCGACGTCTTGGAAAAATAAAAATATCTTCAGCTGACCGTTTTACCCATGGCTATATTATATGTGATCCCATATAGTATAGCCACGCTTTCACCACTGGGCAAACGGCCCAGTTCTGCGTCGTAAAATGTGGCCATACTGTAGATGGGCCAAATGGAAGCAACGTTGGGCCAGCTGTGCGTCGAAATTCATATCAAAATATACCTCCCAGCAGGCAAACCTTGTAAGAAAGGCTTTGCGGCGAATCGAACACACAGCAGTGTCCCTCTGTGCGTCTTTGTTTGGAGCACTTCCACACAAGGGCATACTGGACCAAACAGAGACACCGACTTCCTTTTTGCTTTTTTTGCTTATTGTTGTTTGCTTCCGCACTAGGCGAACAGGCCGGACGGGCGAATACCCGGGTCACAATCGTCACCAGGCATCAATTACAGGACGAGCCCAGCCACTTGCTACAAAGCAATACGCAGAGACGAACGAAGCGCTGCACCATCGTGGCCTACAGTACAGCAGCTTCTAGGGCATCGGTATTAGGTCAGATGGCCACTGTTATTTTCCTAACATTGAGCTATGGTATGCTATTTTACGTCACCCAAAGCACGTTGCCATGCACTTAAACGGGGCGTCACAGAATAAAATAAAATAAAAAATCACGAGAAATTTTTGAATTGTATCGAAATATGCTACATAAAACATGGATATGAACTAAAAGCCATTGCATATCGAAGATTGTTCCACAAGATCTTTGCTGAGTATTCGAATGATTGCTTGTATGTTTCCGTTCTAGGGTTCGTGATTTCCAGTTGATGCAGCTGGGTGGTCCTGGAGCTGATTCGCCTGCCCGATTCCGCTTTGTGGATAAAATCAGCGTTTGGATAAGCCTGTATTCCATGGTAAAATTTGTAAAAGGTCCGTAACTTGATCATCTTTCGTCGTTCAGCGAGGGAATGCCATTGGAGTTGTGACCGCATTTCATGAAAGCTGAAAGCCAGTCATTTGTGACAGATCTTGCAGCAAACTTTTGGGCACGTTCCAGCTTGTCACAGAAACCTTGTTGGTTGTCAGTTGGGGACCATGTGCAGCACCCGTATTCAAGCCGGGGCCTCACACATTGAATGTAGACGCTGTGGAGAACCTTTGAAGCCAATTTGCCAAATTTTTGCCGAAAACCACAGATCATTCGCCTTGCTGAGCTGGCAATTTCCTGGCAATGTTGGGTGAAGCGCATGTTCGATGAGAATTAAACCCCGAGGCATTTGGCCGAATCTGAAAAATTAATTGGCTTCCCCTGGCGGGTGACAGTCGGCAAACTTTTGCCTTATGATCGAGCCGGAGGACGCTAGCTCGAATTTTCTTGATGTTGAAAGAGAAACCAAGGGCCGCGTCTCGATTAGCCATGAAGTCGATTCTTAATTGCAATCGGATTTGAAGTGACGCGCAATTTTCCCCAGGGGCCAACAGCGCAAGGTCTTGAAGGAGCATACCAGGAGGAGAAGTTCGCTCAAATTCGACCAGTGCATCATTGAGGTATGAAATGAATAGCGTCGGTGATAAAATAGCGCCTTGAGGGACACCTGAGCTTGTTGAGTCAGCTGAGGATGTGGAATTGTCGACATTGGTAAATTGCTTCCGATCTTCAAGGTAGGAACTGAGCCATCGCAGAAGTGCTGGGCTGAGTTTGTGCACGAACTCCAGGCTCTGAAAAAGGTGGTCATGCGGCACTTGGTCGAATGCCTTCTTCAGGTCAAAGAAGCCTCCCGCGACAAATCGATATTTCGGTTGCGATTTACTGGACCAGTTCAGCCAGTCATGAATTGTTGGAGACAGTCGAATCAGCGCGCCTTCGGAGGAGTGACATAGGCGGAATCCATGCTGATTTGCGGAGAGCTTGATTTTTGGACGAGTAAGTTCAAGTATGTGCCGCTCAAAAATTTTGGAAATGATCGGGAGCAAAGAAATTGGGCGATAATTGGCCGGGTTTGTTCGATCTCCAGGCTTCAGGATTTGAACGACTTTGGAGAGCTTCCAGCTGGCAGGGAAGACGCCCTCCTAAAGTGATCTGCTGAACAGCCTGGCCGATGCGGGCGCAATTGTATCTGCGATATTTCGCATGATCGTAGGGGTCAGATTGTCTTTTCCAGGTGCTCCACGAAGTCGGGGACTCTTGAGACGGCTAGCGACAAAACCAATTGAAACGGAATAGTCGGTAAAGTCATCCGGGTCTGGTTGTGGCCACATAAATTTTTTGTGAATTTCGATTAAAGTTGCTCAGAAATGACTGCTGAAGAAGCGATGCTTTTTCTTGTGCTGACGAGTGAACGCAATGCTGTTCATCCAATAACGGTGAAATAGTTCTGTTTTCAGGCTCGAATTTTCTTATGGCTCCCCAAAAGTCGCCTGGTGATTTTAAATCCGTGAAAATTGACTTTACGTAATCGCGCTTTGCTAGTCGGATTTCCCGTGTAACTATTCGCCGTAGGTTGCAAAATTTCCAATAGTCGGATTGAGATTTGGAGTGGTTCGAAAGACTGTACACATGATTTTTCTCTGCTACCTTTGCTAACAGTTCAGCTTTCATCCAGGGTTGTTGCTTGATTGGAAGATACGAGCGACGGGCGATATTTTCATTGAGGACATTCAGCACATGTGACACGAGATTATCACAAGCTTAGTCCACATATGAGCTGTCAGCCACAATATACGCACACAACGGCTAGTGGATGATTTGTCTTCGATGTCGTTCCAGGTTACATGTCGAGGTTCCACACTTGCCGACATTGAGAAATTTGATCATTTTTAACTCAATGGCCGATTTTTGATTCCACTATACCAAATACGTCATAACTTTGAGCCAGAATTTCGTATCGGATGTCCTCGATTTTGCCGAGAACGCCATTGACGTTTAAGAAGCCGTTTTCGAATGAAATCATAAAAAAAATGGAAATGTCGCGATGATAGCGAGTCACAACATACGTGAGTTTGCTGACTATGATTCACCTACTAATTTACTCTGAGCCGCCCTTTACTAAAGTATTGTAAAACTGTAAGATCGAGCGGCTGCGTCTACTATCGCTCACAACAATAGTGGAAACCAAAGCTCTTTTCGACATGATGGCAGAACGATCAAGGCGAAATTGGTCCAGGCAGAATGTCTTGGTCCAATGCTAGCTTTGGCGCAGCAAGTGTAAGCTGCTTTAAGGGATCTATACTTTTTCATTCAGCAAGCGCGCCTTTTGTTGCGATTGGTTCTTCAAAAGGAAAGAAAAACCCGTATTCGCAGTCTTCGTCAGCTTCTGCACAGGAAAAGCAGATTTCGGCATTTCACGTCTTCTGCAATTTTGGCTATTCTCCTACTGTAAAGGGCGGAAATAGCAAAAAAAGTAGGCTGCTATTGCCAATCAGTTTTGACGAATGCAAAGTGTTGTATGGTGTCCTACTGTACCATCACTAAAATCCACCCCACCTGCCCGGGGGTGCATATTGCTATAAATTGTGTCGGGGTAGTAAACGTGCAAGAGACTGGCTGCTCTGCAACAACTTCACTGCGCTGCAATAGCACCAGTACTTACCTCGGCACACAGTGACGTGTAGTTAACGCAGTCTATCGAAACGTCCAGGTCGCCGCCCCCATTCTCCTTCCACGTCATTCTCGAAATCGCCTGCCCAGGTCGGCAGCTCATTTTCTTGTATTCATGGCGCCCGCTCCCCTCAACAATTGAAACAGAGGCTGTCAGACTGATCAAGAACAAAGCTATGCGACGGCGGCCTCCTGCCGTGAACATCGTTATGTGAGTTTCAGTCACTGGACCTTGAAAAAAATTACATAACTTTTTGTAGTCACATTTTTACCTGCCAATGAGTTTTATGGAACTTGAAGGTCTTACATACAGTACGTACTGTACATGCGGCGTTTACATACAGTTACATAAGTACTGTATAATACGCAAATGATACGCAAAATTCAAACCTTTGCCCTTCCCACCCCCACGCCCCCGCCCCCGACCTCAGGCCCGCTTACTCAGCATATTTTTTTGTTATGATGGCTATTTGGAAAATGGTGATAAAGTGCAATCGCCACAGTAACGTAGTATTGTGCGTTGGGCCGGTGCCGGTCTAGCTCGCCCATGGCATGGGTCTTACTCATCGTCAGCCCGCTCGCCCGCTCCAGCTCGCCCATCGGTTTTGGCAAAATAGCCAGCCAGTAGTCATCATATCTAAGCAAGGCCGTGAGGAGACCAGCTCTTACATGGCAGCGTTTAGAGGTACATCTAATTAACAGAGGTACGTCTCCACTAGGAGCATCTCCCTACGAGGCCATCTTGAACCATACACCCCTTCTTTAAAAAATGGCGGGTGGGATGCGCACCCTGTTGGTGTTCGACAGCCGAGACTGTCTGCTCGTTTGGCTCCAGTCACTCCACGCGGACTCCCTCGACGGAACTGAGTGAGTCACCCACGGTCTGATTTGGATACCTGGGCCCTGACCTACAGTAGGAGAGGCAGACCAGTTCCCTAAACCAGTGCACTGATAGGTGCAGATAAGTGTATCCACGCCTATTACACTGGGCTGCGTGGCTTGATTCGAACGTGAACACCACCGCATAGTTGGTTCAGTGTATGCGCACGAGAACCGAACTGTTTCAAAGGTCAGCGGGGGCTTATTTTTCGCAAGCCGAGCTGCATCACTGAGAACTGAATCCAGGACGAGCCCCGCCACTTGCTCACCACAAGCAATACGGAGAGATTACTGCCGAACCGCTGCACAAAGCCGTGGCCGGCGCAGTTAGGGGCTGGAATGCATTGAGAACCAGCAGTGGCAGTCCAAAGTCACCGAAAAACTAATCAGAGGATAATCCTCCACCTGCCGTCTCCCCAGATGATGTCATCGCACTTCATTAATCTAGATCTATCTATCTATCTAGCCTCCAGAAATCTCAGACTGAATTTCGTTTATTTAGCATAAAATTTAGCTAATCCTGCAAAAAATCGCAGAAAAATTATACTTTAGATAAGATAAATCTTTAGGCTCATGACCAATTTTTAGCGAAAAACCTTCCTCACAAAAATTTACATAAAGTCAACAGGGTTTTTGATATGCCGAAAAGTCCACGCTCATGCGCGAAGATACCCATCGACCATGCAGAACTCAAATTTCAAAACTAGTTAGATTCCAGAAGACCTATCCTGTCTCCGTCCCATGAGAAGTAATTTCAGACATTTATAATCTGTTTTATTTTTCGCACTTCACACAGTTCTACACAGTTCTTTTAGCACAGTTCTTTATCATTCGCGGGATGCCAGCTCTCTGCGATGGGGCCTTTCAAAGTGAATTTTGAGTGAAGATTCATAATGCGAAACTAGCCTTCATAATTTCGGAAGCCTATTGAGTGCAGCCGTCACTTATGTGACCGTCTGTCTACCGGTTACATAAAATGGAGCTCGTGGGTTATCAGTCGTGAAATAATAAATCATTTCACCAAATTTTAGGCAATGATTCCGTTTCGATGTAGATTTATGGAACTTGGCCTCTGGCGTAAAATTTTCAGCAAGGCAATTTACACAGTCCTGCCGTCTGAACAGTAGCCTGCAGCATGGATGTTAATCATCTTCCGTCTATCAAATAGGAATTTCGCTGTAAAAAGTAGACCAGTCATAGAGAGCATCGCTAGACAGGATCTTCAGTCAGACACATGATCGCTCGCCTACCCAAAGTTGAATTTTTCTCGTAAGAGGTGCATCAGTTTTGAAAGAAAAAAAAAGCAAGTTTTTCATTGTCAGTAGCAGACAGGCATCTACTCTATAGTCTTCGGCACACGGAAAGTTCGTCCCCCCCCCCCCACATTTCGTCCCCTACACAGTACATAATTCGTCCCTGCACAGTTCGTCCCAGAGTAGTTTCGTCCCCCCGCTGTTTCGTCCCTTCACATTTCGTCCCCAGATCATTCGTCTCCACATCAACTATTGAGAGTTCAATAGGAGTTTAGACGTCAGGAATGATGTCAGGTGATAATTGTCGAGAAAGGTTTTCTCGTTGAGCCTTTTTTCTTCCTAGTGAACACCTAGAAGACAGGTTTCGTTGATAGGGCAAGATACAGATCTTCATTGGTGCCAAGCTGTCCATATTTCCTTCCTGAAACCTGTTCTCTTTGTGGTATGTTGATGTGGACTGACGAGTGGGACCAGGAATGGGAAGAGAGCTTTATGTGGATCATAACATCTTTGGGGAGCCCTTGCGAGCCGTCCGCACGCGTTTTTTCTGTGCTTTTGCATTTCATTCACGAAGTTGAATCCGATTTGGAGTTGTCAAAGTCAGCTGAATGAAGGTCTCAAGGTAAGCAGTCATTATTCAATTATTTAGACCACTATTTAGTCTCATTCATATTATCCTTATTTAAATTCTAGGCGCGCTACGAGCATGATCATGAATTCGCTCGCTGGATTCGTATGTTACCGGCCCTGGCATTTGTGCGTCCTGCCAATGTCGCCGACGCATTCGAAGATCTGGTCGAGAACGCAGATTTCCCAGATGATGCACGCCCAATCGCCAATTATTTCGAGGACACCTACATCGGACGAAGGTTGCGACGTGGACGACAAGTCCCGCAGTTCCCTATCGCTCTGTGGAATGTTCATCAACGCACACTCGACGGCCAACATCGCACCAACAACGATGTGGAGGGATGGCAGCGTGGATTTCAAGAAACGTGTGGTGCGATATTTCCAAATATCTACAGATTTATCGACGCTCTCAGAAGTCAGCAAGGCGTTCATAATTACGAAATCGTTCATATGATCGCTGGTAACCCAGGCAATCTGAGGAATAAGAAATACGCTGCGATTTCGGCTATAGTCAAAAGGATTTGTGAGGACTTTGATAATGGAAAGGTGATCGATTTTCTTTGAGATATCGCATAAAATTTCGAGTTCTGGGTATCTTGGCTTATATTCTACATATATCATTGCGTATTCTTGAGGACAATATTTGTATCGCTATGATAAGGGTAATGCTATGATTTCCTTGACAATGAATACAAAAATTTTTCTGGGGACGAATGGTCTGGGGACGAAATGTGAGGGGACGACACAGCGGGGGACGTAACTACTCGGGGACAAACTGTGCAGGGACGAATTGTGGGGGGACGAAATGTGGGGGGACGAACTTTCCGCAAACCATAGTCTTCGGCGTCAGCCATAGCATAATTCATTGGTTACGAAGACATGAAATCAAAACCACCAGGGAGCGGAGAAGCCGAACATCAGGTTGTGTTGTCAATATCGATTGGTGTGATTCATAGCAGACGCCATTTACTGACTGGCTCAAGTAGATTTCAAGGCCTTGACTTGGTGACACCGCCAGACAATTAGCGCACTTCCAGCAAAAGTGGCTTGGATGGACTCCTACATGGTCAATGCACGGGCCCCGAGGTTGGGCTTTGGTGCCGGACTAGATGGAAATATCTATGTATCTATATACTTCGACTGCCCATAGCAGGACGATGAGGAATGGTTTTTTCAAATTTCTAGCAGTCTTGTTTCAAGGTATTTCATCTTGAGCTGTTATAAATGCGTGCGCCAGGTTGCAAATGTATGTAATTACGCATGGAGCTGCAATGGTCGCATTATGTGTGTTGGCGTAACAAAAAGCACAGGATGTGGGGTGCATAATGCTTCTATATAAAGGTTCCATCCGTCATGGTGCGTTGACCAGAGTTTGGGTGGCAGCCCCCACCCCTTACCATCGCCAAGACAAATTAGAGCAGCAACCTTACTTGAATTCCCCTAATAAGGACAGCAGTCTTGGCCACAATCGTGGTTTAAATTGTGCGAAAAACATATTCTGGAGGACTTACGATTTCTATGCTATGATATGCTTTATTATACCAAAAGACTTATCGCTCGAATGCCATTACACTCGAGGGCTGTTATCGGCTTATGTTCGATGTGGAGGAGCGTCGACCTAATTTCCATAAAACAGACAGGAGTAAAAATTGAATACCATGCGGCGCGTAGTGCACATTTGTCGGCGACTCTGTTTTGAGGGATTATTCCCTATAGCCAAAGCTCTACATAGCCAGATAAGCCAGATAAGGGACTTGTCATGCTGTATATATGGTATGGAATCAGGCAATGTGAACTCAATATTTTTACGGACTTGCATGGCGCCACAAGGCGAAAACCCACACAGATTGAAGGCGATATGTTAATATTAGCATTCACGGCCAGGAGACATGAGAATAAAGCTAGCATAATGGCACTCTGGATCCGATAAGCACTGTATAACTGCTGCGAGTGGTTTTCTTGATAGGCTTGCAGGCGCCATTCGCTCTAGGCATCGCTCTATAAGCAAATACTGGCCTAAGCGCAAAAACGGCAAAGAAACGAGTGTACCCGCAAGGGATAGCATACCAGTACATATGTGTGTACCACGGTTGCGGCTGCTGTGGCTGCGTTCGTAGCTCGAGCAGTTGATGGCAACGGGTGACCAGCTGCTCAGCCTTCTGGCCAATCAGTGCATCTGATCGTGAGTTGATCGTGGCGATTTCTGAAAGCAGTTCGTGAATAATTTGTACTGTAGTTGGCGGCAGGCTGGTGCATGACCCCAGTCAAGATGCGGAGGACTTCGTCACACTTCCCTCTCACGCTAGGTGCGCATACGGCCGAGTGTTCGATTCGCGGTACGGCATATCATTTCGTGTGTAATATGTCCCTTCACCCTCGTTTCGCAAAAGCGTTTCTTTATGTTGTAAACCATTAACATGAACTAGTTGGATCTTTCAATGACCCTCTGTTTCATGCTCAGTCGTGCTTCTGATATTCTTACAGAAAAAGCTGATTTCGCACATCTGCTAATCAACCGTGGTTGCGTTTTCAATGGCAGCGTCCGAGTAGAACAGCCATCACAAGCCCTTGGTTATCCACTGTGCGCATTCGCTGGTCTAAAAGTTTTGAGTCTGTCATAACAGACTTTTGTGGAAATAATGTATTGTAAACTAGTGGAAAGGTACCTTCCGATAAAAACTGCATCACTCGTGCGGTTTTGTGCTCGTCTGTCAAGTGACGATGATACTGTGTTTTGCTTCGCCGCCAGAACAAGTTTCTCATAACTCACAGAGCGCATCGTATGCATTTAGCGGCAACAGCTGACTTTTATTTACTCGCTGTCCCGCTCGCCCAGATCTGGCGGATATGCATTTGAGTGCTGCGCCCTGTCTTGTAAAACCTGCAAGTATGCATTCTCGCAGTGTCTTCCTGGGTGTAGACGTTGGGTCCGGATCCGTCCGAGCAGTAGCTTTGGATGCCACTGGTACCCTATTGGCGAGTGCGGTGGAAGACTTGGAGATCAATCATCCGAGACAAGATTATTATGAGCAGTCGAGTGAACAGATTTGGACTGCTGCATGTGATGCGGTAATGCATATTATACTGTAGCTTGTAGTGGTCTGGAATAGGTTTGTTGGATTTACGAGTTGAATTTCAGGTGCGCCGTGTGCTTACTAAAATAGGACCAGACCAAGCTGGACGAGTTAGAGGGATCGGCTTCGATGCGACGTGCTCTTTGGTGGTGCTCGACCCGAAAGGTACAGTATGTTTGACTGCATCTGGAAGTTCGGTGGAGGTGCTGCAGGTTTGATAAAGGGACAGAATCGGCTTCCATCCCCCCTTTTTCTGCCTCCTCCCCCTCCCCCCCCTCTACAAAAAAACACACCCCCCTTTCCCCCCCCCCCCCTTCCCCACCCCACAGCAAAAAAAAAAAAGCAAAACAACACAAAAAAACAAACAACCTTCCCTAGCCAAATTAATCTTTTCTCCCCCCCCCTCGCCACAGGTTTCACCAAAAACCTCTTCCCCCCCCCCCCCCCTTCCTCTCAAACCCCCCCCCCCCCCCCCCCGACCCCCCAAACCCCCCCCCCCACAAAAAAACAACCCCACACCACGAACTAAAAAAGGGCGCCGAACCAAACCCAAAAAAAAAAAAAGAAAAACCAAAAAAAAAAAAAAAAAACACCCCCCCAAAAAAAAAACAACCACAACAAAACGAGAAACCCCAAAAAACAAAAAAAAAAACAAAACACACAAAAAAAAAACCAACAACCAAAAATAACAGTGTCGCGAATAGGTTTTCGTTGGTGACGGACGCGTGTCGTGTTTGCGGCGTATGCGTAACGAAATTAGCGTTGATATATAGAACTCTTGTTAACCAACCGTACACTATGACAGTAAAGCGGAAAAAACCCCGTTCCTGCGTCCTAACACGATAACCAGCTTAGCGGGTGTAAAGTATCACCAATCATCCTTCTTTACATCACTCGCGATTGCTCTCCAATCCGCGACACTCCCCACTGACGATTTCTAAGGGGTATAATTGGACTATTGCGCGTTTGATTTCTTGTCCATTGGCCAGCTTGATGATGGCGACCCGAATCTTTCCGTCGGTTGATGCTGTGAAATTTTTGATGATGCCAGTGCGCCAACGGTGTCGCGCGTCTTCTGATTTGATCTGTACGATTTCTCCAATCTGCGGTGTGGATGCTGACTTGACCCTTCCTTGTTTGAGTTGAACTCTTTGGCGTTCTCGTAGTGATGTCAAGTATTCCGTTTGCCACACTCTAATAAACGCATTGTATATATTGCGTAGACGTGTCCAGTATTCTTTGACAGCTTGTTCGCTGAGTGCTGCCACGCTTTCTCCGCGAGGGGATTCTCCTGGATGTATGAAATGTGCTGGCGTGATTACGGTTTCTCCAATATCAGATCCCACATGAATGAGAGGGCGATCATTGATTACGGCTTCGATTTCTGCTGTAAGCACCTGCAACTGTCGCGAGTTGAGCAGTGCGTTTCCGACTGTTTTGAGCAGCGCTCGCTTAACCATTCCCACCAGTCGCTCGTAGAAACCACCCATCCAGGGGGCCCGTTCAGGAATACGTTTCCATTGAATTCCGTGATCAGCAGCGAACCTTTGTACCTGCTTTGCAGTAAATTGACCAGCGTTGTCCGACCAGACCACCTTTGGCTTTTGTCGGCGTGCGATAAAGATGCGAAATACATTGAGAAAGTCGTCAGCGCTTAAGCCCTCGACCACCTCGAGATGGATTGCCCTGGTTGCGGTGCATGTGAATAGGCAGATCCATCGCTTTGTGAGTTTGTTCTTCCCGATTGTAACTGTGAGCGGACCAAGGTAGTCGACACCAATGGCCCCAAATGGTGTGAAGACATTGACTCGTTCTTGCGGTAAGCTTGGAGCTTCTGGCGCAGTAAATGGACCTCCATCGAGCTTTTTGCACTGAGTGCAGCGACGAATGACATTGAACACAATTTGCCGTCCTGCTGTGATCCAAAATCGTTGGCGAAGATAAGCGAGCGTCTGTGCCGTCCCAGCGTGACACAATTGAGCGTGAGTGTGCGCGATTATCAACTTCGCAAGTTCAGATTTCCTCGATAGCAGGATTGGTTTCTTTGCCTCTTCATTCAGAGGAGCGTGCGTGATCCGACCTCGACCTCGAATCAGACCCTTGCCATCTAGTTCTAGCGGGATTTGTCCAATGTGTACCGATTCTTCACACCCTAGACGCTTTAGTTCTTCTCCATAGTGCATTTGCTGATCGCGTTTTATCCAATACGTCTCTGCGATTTCTATGTCATGCGCTGTGAGGTGCTCTCCTCTAGTACTATCTTGGTTTCTGCATTTCCGTCCAAATTTTTGACACAATGCTGTTATTCGAAGAAGATGTGCATAGTTCGAAAAGTTTCGAACCTCCAGCCGATCAGGTGGCTCTGCTGTGGCTACCATTGTAAACAGCGGTGTTCTGTTTCTGGCCTCTTCTGATTCGACTTTTTCTCGTGCAGTCTGATCTAACACGAATTCGTTGCTTGGCCATTCTGATTCGGGATGTATTAGCCATTCCGGTCCATGCCACCATTGCGAATCTTTCTGCAGTTCAGCGCTTGACCTTCCTCTCGTAGCTGTGTCTGCCGGATTGTCCTTAGTAGACACATAGCGAAAGCGTAGACTTGGGTTTTTCTTGATATCACGTACTCGATTTTCGACAAAGACCGAGAGCGGTTTGATCGACCGTATCCAATGGAGAACACATTGCGAATCGCTCCAGATCGTTATGGTAGCGATTTTGCCTGGGAAAGCTTGCCGCACATATTCGACTATCTTTACTCCCAAGTCTACTCCAAGGAGTTCTAAGCGAGGTATCGTTATAGCTCTGGTTGGTGCTAGCCTTGACTTTGCAAAGATGATGCTGGCGTTGATGCGATCGGACGATATTTCTCGAAGATAGATCGCGGTGGCGTACATTTGTGCGGATGCGTCACAGAATGCGTGAAGCTCAAACAGAACGTCATCTTCGACATTTGTGCCAATCCAACGTGGGATACTGAGCGGCGTTGACTGCAATACTTCTTCTTGAATCACTTCGAATGCTCGTTTTTGATCTGCCAGAAGCAATTGGTCCCACTGCAGGTCGATTGCCCATAAGCTTTGCAGAAACACTTTTGCCTTGGTGTATATCGGACAAAATATGCCAAGCGGGTCAAAACTTTGATGCACGAAGCGGAGGATAGCTCGTTTAGTGATGAAATCCTGGTTCAGTGGTTCGACTTGATTGATGCTGATGCTGTCTGCTTGCACATCCCAAGGTATTCCCAGCACTTTGACTTGCTGCGATGGTCCACGATCCTTCTCTGGGAGCCAAGATCGAAGCTCCTTGGCATTCGTAGTCCACTCACGAAGGTTCATTGAAGCAGTGGCGAAGAGCTCTTTGGCAGTCTCATAGAATTGCTGGCCTTGTTCGATTGTATGACAGCCTGTGAGGACGTTGTCAACGTAGATATTTTGAGCGATTTTTTCTGCAACTGGTCCACCTTTCAGATTGAGATGATGCAAAATGGTTGCTGCTAGTAAGAATGGACTTGAGATCACGCCGAATGGCACTCGTGTGAAACGATATTCGACTAAGTTGCCTGGCGATGCGGGTTTGGTTATGTCTTTGATCCAGATGAAGCGGGTGACATCACGGTCTTCTTCTTGTAAGCCAACTTGCAGGAATGCTTTCTCGATGTCGGAAATGAGAGCGATTTTATGTAAGCGGAAGCGAATCAGTAAGTTGCATATATCTTCGAGGATGACTGGACCACGATAAAGACATTCATTCAAGCTTCGTTCTGTGTTTTTGGTTCGTGCCGAGCCATCATATACTATGCGAACCTTTGTGGTTGTTTTCTGCGGCGTAATGACTGGATGATGAGCCAAGTAGTGCACTGGACCATGTGGCTTTTCCTTGACCGCTTCAGGGACCTCTTCGATTATTCCCTTCTTTAGTTGATCCTCGATGATTTCGTCATACCTCTTCAGGAGTTCAGGTTCGCCTTTCAAGCGTTTGCAAACCGAACTAACGCGATCATGAGCGAGCTTATAATTTTCTGGCGGTTTGACCTCTGGGTCCTTCCAGGGCCACTTGACCTCATATCGGCCATTTCTGTATGCGATAGTACGATTGAAATAATCGAGCGCTTTCTCGTCTTCTTCTTCCTTCTTCTCGTGTTTCAGACCAACCTTTTCGAGTTCCCATAGATCCCTGAGTTCGCACTGCGTTCGATCTGACCCGAGTGTTTCTTCAAATTGCATGACTCCAAAGATTGAAGGTTGCGTGATTGTTAGCATGGCTGTTTGCTGCTGATGGCTCTCTGGGCGCACGTCCAAATGCCCAGTTAGGACATGGCCAAACTTGGTGGGGATGATGCTGACTGTATCTCGAATTCGGATGGGGGCGCCTGTCGCTATTAGCGGGTAGTAGTCACTCCCCAGCAGCAGATCGACTTCAAATTGTTTGTCCTCATGCAGCGTTGAGTCAGCGATGTCGTACCCCTCTAATTCTTCGGCGATAGCTTCATATGCGTCTAGCGGGCGATATAGCGGCGTAGTGATTTCGTCCAGGACCTTCGCTTGGACACTGATGCGAGTCCCATCACGTGCTTCGAGATGGACTTTTACGATAGGCGTAGTAATGCAGACTGGTTTCGATTGGAACCTTCCAACCCAAATCTTTTCCCGTTTGAGCTCTTTCAATTGCAACTGGTCAGCGCTGCCTTTGCGTATATATGTATCTGTCGATCCAGGATCGATGACGAGATTGATTTTTCGCTTGGGCGTTTTATTCCTTGGAAACTGATAAGCGTTTACGACAGCAGTTTGTAAGAATGACCTTTTGGTATTTGCGAATAAAGCGATTCCCTCCGGCTTAGCGTTTCCCATGAGAGGTGGCGATTTTTCTTTGATCGGACATAAAGCGGAGTGATGCTTGCGGCTTTTTGGATTTTCCCATTTACAGTAACGACACGGTTTCTGCTTTTCTTTGCAATCTTTTGCGAGATGATTCGACCGCAGACATATGAAACAGCGATTTTTCAACTGGGCGCGGCGTTCATCTTCCGTTTTGAACTTTGTGCACTCATCGGAGTAGTGCTTTTCCTCACAGAAGGCGCAGTTCGGGACCTTTTTCGAGTGAACCAGCAACGTCTCCGTTGTACGACGATAAGGAGTGGATTTCTCGTCTTTGCGATTTTGATCCTCGCTCTGAGGTTTCCATTTTCGTTCTACATGCGACTGCTTGCCATGAGCTGGGCTATAGCAATGAATATCAGCGATTTGACGAGCCACTTCTAGGAACTCCTCGACTTTCCAAGCCCTTTTTCCCGTTTTTTCCTGCAACCGCCTCTGGAACTCGATTGGTAATTTCGAGTAAAAAATGTCAACCCAAGCGTTGTCGACAACCCTTCCAAGAGCTTCCATTGAGCGTAAATGAGTTTCAAACTTGTTCAAGATCACTGGGACATATGTCATCGTGTGCGCGACTGGCAGCTCGTTAATAGCGATGGCATGTTCTCGGATGATAAGATCTGGCTGATCATAGCGCTGTTTCAGACGGCGAACGACGATAGCGTAATTTTCGTTGATGATTGCGAACCCTTTGACCATTTCGAGCGGTTCACCTTTTAGCGATTTCATGAGGTAGTCTAACTTGGTGCGGTCATCGCAGCTATTGTTACGATCGATAGTGGCTTCGAAGGAGTCCCAAAACGGTTTCCATTGCATGAGCTCGCCACTGAATTCCGTTAAGCTGAGCTTTGGAAGTTTCAAATTACCAGCGCCGCTTGCGTTGCCATTATGGGAATTACCGTTTTGTGCCGCCACTGCTATAACGTCTCGCTGCGCCTGGACTCGCTGCTCCGACTCGCGCTCCATAATCTCTAACTCCTTTTGGAGTTTCCGCGCACGCATTTCAGTTTCTGCACGCTCGCGGTGTTCTTCAATGACCCGTTGACGTTCCCGTTCCTCGTCTGCTGCTTCACGTTGGCTGCGCGCTGCTGCTGCTTTCAACTTAGCCCGCACACCCGCCCTGATCCCAATCACCTCGGCTTCGATATCTGTCGCCTCTAACGCCTCTTCCTCCGTCGTCCCATTCTCCTCAACCCGATCCAACTCTCCCATCAGCGCCTCGAACTTCCCATAAAGACCGTCCAATTTACTTACATACTCTTCGAGCTCTTCTTCTAGTCTCGCGAGCTGCCCCGACTCGACCGTCTCCAGCTCTACTTGCGGTCGTCGCCCCATGGCTGCGCGTAGGATCTTCTTCGCGGGGCCCAGACGTTGTCGAATTCTGCCACCCGAAACCGCTGCCATTTGAACATCCGTTGTCCGTCCAACGACCAACCGGACCAAACCGAACCAGACTGAACCAACCAACCACGTTCTGCTACCACTTGTCGCGAATAGGTTTTCGTTGGTGACGGACGCGTGTCGTGTTTGCGGCGTATGCGTAACGAAATTAGCGTTGATATATAGAACTCTTGTTAACCAACCGTACACTATGACAGTAAAGCGGAAAAAACCCCGTTCCTGCGTCCTAACACGATAACCAGCTTAGCGGGTGTAAAGTATCACCAATCATCCTTCTTTACATCACTCGCGATTGCTCTCCAATCCGCGACAGCAGACACCGGATTTCTTCTCCGTGGGTTAAAACACTGATAGTCAGTGTGAACACGCAATACAAGCATGCACTATACAATAGATGAGCATACCTGTGAACCGCGTGCCTGGTAGGCCTTGGCGGGTGGGAGAGAGTAATCGATGCGCTTCCGTGGCAGGGAAACTTCAACCTCACGGGTTGATGTTTCAGCCGCAGGATAGTCGCAAGATTTGCTTTTTGGTCATAGTGTTTCCAGCCGACTTCGGCCAGCCACACGCCATCCTACGCCTGCCAGGCTTGGTTACATGCCACTTCGGAGGGATGCTTGGGATGCCTGACCTCATCAGAGTACTTTGATAGGGATTTGGGCCAGCGCAAAGAAAACTGCAGCGCAGACATACAACACTGTACATATCGAACAGGCCTTTATGCGTACGAGCACATGCCATATGAAAATACAATATGAATCGAAAGCACCCCGTGCTCCAATATTTCAGCTTTCAGCGGGCCTCTTATTTTGCTCCCATTGTTCCGGTACATACTAGTAGATACTAGTAGACTGAGTATGTGGGTATCACACAGCCTGATTACTTCTATATCGGATAATTGACAGGATCGAAGGCCCGATCGGGCACTCTTTTACTTTGGTCCCCCAACGCGTGCGCACGCGCACTCGCGCGCAGTTATTCTGTTAGCCGTGACATTAGAAATGAGATTCAGATTCAGATTCAGACTGGCTTTGGTACCCATCGTGAACATTTGGAAGAATATATTTACGAGTTTATGTGGCGATACCAGTGTAATGGGCGGGATATTTTGTACCATTTTTGGCATGCTGTGTCGTTGCGTTATCCTGTTGTGTGAACTTGGTGAAAACTGACGTGAAAATATCTCCTTCCATCATTGAAAACATTGACAAATAAGGAATACAAGTGGGCTAAGTATTCTGTTTCTTCGGAGGGAGGGCTCAGAGGGAAGGGAGGTTTAGACCACCCCGAGCACGCCCTCCCAATGGCGATGAATCCATTTAGGCTCGGGGGGTCTGGGGGGCAGAGCCCACCAGGGCCGAAATGCTGCGGAGAGCGCGGAGCGCTCGACGCAGCAATTGAGGGCCGTGTCATATTGGGATTTTGGCTAGCGGTTTTTTGTAGCGCTAGGCCCTGCAAAAATTTTTTCGGTTTCTTGGCGGTCGGTTAGTCGGGAATCTTTCATGTGAAGGCGATCGTGTTTGTAATTCATACATAAGTGACTGAAAATCGTCGTTTTGTAAAGGTCCGTTAGCTCAGTCGGTAGAGCGTCGATTCTTGAATCCGGGTGTATTCGTGCTGTGCGGGTTCGAATCCGAAACATCTCTAATCTCATATCGACCTTTGGAAGAATGTCTGCTACGAGCGCGAATGTGCACGGCTAACAGAAATAGTTGACTGGAAGAGTTGGGGGACCAAAGTAAAAGAGGGCCG
>JASANH010001236.1:0-71238 GCA_030248295.1 Mesodorylaimus sp. YZB2_4
ATAAATAGCTTTTATGGAAAGTAAGTCTCTCTTTGGCGATGCGAATCGAGTCACCGACTGCGAATTTCGGTTTTTCTTTTCGCTGAGCATGAATGTGCCAATTCTCGGGATACAAATTTTTAAATATCACATCACTGTTCTCGGGTGTGACTTTGTTTGGCGCCATTTTAGTAACTCGACTGACACTGTTATTGTATGACTCCACCAACTCAGGCAAGGCCTCAATGTATCGTCGGCTTAAATTGTGGAGTAAGAATTTGAATATTTTTCCTTCCAAGGTTCGGATAGCACGCTCGGCCATGCTAGCTTTAATTTCGCTGGACGTAGAGTACATGGTTATGCTCATCTTTTTGAAAAGGTCTTTGACAGGTTTATTGTAAAATTCGGTGCCGCGATCGACTTGTAATCATCGAGGTCGCTTTGTCTCATCAGCGTACAGTTTGACAAATGCCTCGTGCATGGTTTGTGCACTTTTGTTCTTCACTGCCACCACCTACCATTTTTTGCTAAAGGCATCCACCACGACCAGTAAGTACCTGTAACCGTCATTCCACTGCGCCAATTTCTGCATGTCGGCCAAGTCAGCCATGTGCAGTTGATTAATCTTGGACGTGAACACACGATTACGTCGGAAGTGTTGTCGTTTAGGTTTGACTAGAGTATAAGAGTCAACACCAGACAAAAATTTACGTACATCATTACGTGTTACAGTAAGACCGGCACTAATAGCAGCAGCATATAATTTTCCTACACTACTAAAACCAGAAACACCACTGGGATCGGTGTACAACTTGAGTAGCTGAGCATCCATTGTACACTGAGAGAAAAATCTTAGATGGCCAGATAATTTCTACAAAACACGCCATCATATCTTTTGAGCATTGGAGGAGGCGCTTCTTCTTTCTCCTTAGCCTCAGATACAATGGGAGCTACTTCCAGTGCAATGCCCAATACCAGGTGAGTAATCACGTCGTTCGATTTGATAGCAATCCACTGCAACTGTTGTAGGTTACACTTGTGTCTCGGACCTCGCATGGAGAAACAAATATTACATTTGAAATGATGCTTGTCGTGCCTCTTCTTGTTATGAAGAGACAGCATTGTTTGACAGTACTCGCAGAAATAAGTTTCACCAACCATTTCGAAAGACGACAGGTGACACAACTGAATTGATCGCATTCTGCTCATCCTCATATAGACACTGATCACCTGTCTGGACAAGTCAGAACACGTCACTAGCTCGACCGTTTTAGAAAACCTATATAAGTAGGTCGATTTCTCTGAGACAGTCATTGTCCTGGTTTGCTTTGGTCGTGAGCAGTCGGTTGGTTTCTCACTCCTGTCAAAGTCGTACGATGGATTTTCCTAAATTTCACCACAAGGCTTTGAGCGCCTACATGCAATGGGTCAAAGATAATCATCAAGTGGAATTAGAAATGGTAGTCCCTCCAGCCTTGCCAGAATTTTCTTATTTACTGGACGGAAGTCCTGACGCCATTATGAAGAATAAGAAAGGTGGAAAGTGGCCGGTTATGGTCAAGTCGGTGTGGCAACCAAGTTTTGGCAAGGCCTTGACGGTGGAAGAAATTGCCATGAAAAGAACAAACTTCTATTTGGAACAAGAGAACGGAAAGTGGAAAGTGAAACAGTTTAGCCCTATCAGTTTTGCCTGTCAGAATATTATGATGATGTTTGGTTATGAAAATATGGACCTGATTTGTCACAGTGATCGAAATGATAGCATTTTGGTAGTGTCAGTCAGGTTGGATAGGAATTTCTTTCACGCTAATATGGATGCTCTGAAGAATTATCTCAATCAAGGTATGGATTGTGTGGATTTTGGTCAGTGATGGATTTATGTTTCTGAGTGACTTGAGAATGTAATAAAATGTATACTTGACTTTTTTCATTCACTTCCAATACTTAGCTGCTCAAACTCCAGATAAATAGGAAGAGACTGGGTTATAATCGCTCATTTGATGGCCCAATGCCACCACAGAGTTTTACACTTTTTGATCATTGTGTCCGTTGGGTATGTCGACAAATAAGCTGAGCTGATTTTATTCCTTCTACAGCATACAGTATAACCCGTCTACATCTAATTTAAAAAACAAGTAAGGACGCAATCGTTCACTTTAAATTTTTTCAAAACAATATGTCGTTGACACTGACTTGGTGTTTTCAAAGTGCATCTGCGATAGGTGGCAAAGAGGCCGTCGGTTTCATTAGCGAAGCATATATGCTCATCCCTGGCTGGTCGTATTGTTCGGTTGCAGTAGCGATAGTTGGAAAAGTGTTTTGCTTTGCTGTCCTTGTATTTCGACACGAAAGGTAAAGTGCTTGCCAGAATGGTAATGACAATCAGGGCGACAAGACTGAGGATAATCTTTTTCTTATGCTCTGCTCGAAAGTGGATGCGGCAGCTACCATCGACTTGTTCTTGTCTTTCAGACTCCCTCTCAGACGTGACACCACACACACACACACACACACAAAATCAACGACTAAAAATTCACAAAGCACGGGTCATCCATAAAAGGCGCAAGTTCAGCTTCAGCGCACAAGCGCTGAATGCAGGTCAACGCCGCATCGACTTGCGCGTTCTCGGCGACGGCGGGCGATGGCGGGGCGATGGTGGTGCTGCTGCTGGCGTTGGTGGTGGTGGCGGGGCCCGGCGGGGCGGGGGACGGCGGGGCGGGAGACGGAGGGGCGGGAGACGGAGGGGCGGGAAGAAGAAGACGGAGCCCATAACTTACGTCGTAGTGGCCGTATAAGGAAATTGCCTGGTCGTTACACGCCTTGATTTTGTTTATGCTTTTTTTTTGTTCTTTGTACTTTCTTGACATTCGAGAGAAGACAACAACTTTTTGAACTAGTCTCGTTATATTTCCATCAAACACGACATTACAGTAACAATGGCTTAGTACTACCATCAGGCAAACAAATCCGTTTCACGTACAAACTAGTTAACCCTTGTTTGAACTGCACATACGTATATACATTGTTTTTCACAGGGCGGATACCAACGTTCACTGCCTCACATAATGCGTCAGGGTCATCAAACAACACTTTATGAAAATTCTCATAATTCATGATTTCCTTGTTTCTGGCCTGCACTCCTTTGATCTTGACACTTTCGTCACACACATAGCACTTAGAACATAATCCAATAAAACCATCAGCCGTCTTCTCCACTTTCAATAAACCTGGCACCCTCTTCTGCGACTCATCCTCTACAAACCATAAATGCTTGACACTGTCATACTCAGCTCTTAACTCCGGCCTAATCAACTCATCAAGCGACTCAGCGGCCAAAGCTATATAAATAGAATCAGTGTCAGATTCCAAAAACATAAAATCAGACTTGTCCACATATTTCAACAGGACGTCATAAATAAAAGCCAGCACTTTCAACTTGGCGTAGGCATACACACTCAATCCAATCACCATGGGCAAGTTGAAGTTGATGGCTTTCTTCTTCATAGAAACTTCAAAACAGTTGTTGCTTACTTCATCTGTCCGATGGCGGTAGAGATCGTTATGGACAGTGGTCATTTCTTGGCGATCCACAAACTCAACATTCATATGCCTTTTCAAACTGGTGATGGTCTTGCCATAGCTGCTGTTGCCCAAAAGTTTGTAGACATCGGCCATTGTTCCCATTGCGGCTTTATTCATATCACCTTGAATTCTCTTCTCCGTCACTTTTTGACCAAACCACTTGAAGGCGTTCTCCCGATCGTACTGCACCACTTCATAAATTTTCTTTATCTCCACGCCATGCATTTGATAGAATTTGAGCAGTGGAGTCATCAGCCATATGCCTTCACCAAAATAGCTTCCGATCAGGCAGTCCCTTGGCTTCTTGAGTGCACCCTTCTTTTCGGCCAATTTTTTCATAAATGGACCAATATCTTCCAGCCCCACATAGGCATGCTTGATGATTGGAGGGAAGTCTTCGTACGGTTCTTTCTTGTCGTCTCTAGTGTAGAGATCGACTTTGGCGAAACCAAACACTTTCTCCTCCATGATGCCGGCAAACATGTCTTCTTCATCGACTTGATCCATATTGGAAAACGGCCTGATTGGATGCTGTTGCAGGTACTGGTTGTACTTGACGGCCAAATCAGTGAATGTTTTCAAGGTTGGATCCACTGATTTCCCTTGTTGGATGGCTACAGCGACTTTCTTGACGGCTGACCATTGACATTCCCAAAAAACGTCCAATTCAAATCCCAATTTCGTCAATTCCTCATACTTGGCTGTATCTTGCTGTTGTTGCAGTTGATTGGCTGCTGTCGGGCGCACATTCTTGTTCAGGCATTCTGAACCATGGTTGTGGTAGAAGCACCCATTGAATTCAAAGACTTTCGGTTTGGGTTTAGCGTCCTTTGCAAATCCGTCCACTCGCCATTGATGCAGCCCAAGTTTGGTTTGTGGTCCATGTTGCGCATGATGGATGTAGACATTGTCCAACCAGGCACGAAACTTGAGGTACTCAACTTCACCATGACAACGTCGTTCTTTCAAAATTTCGTCCATGGTCTTGGATTTTCGTTCCAATTTTCCAGTGGCAGGATTCAGTTTAAAGTGATCAGGCATACCAGTCGGCATATCTTGCATGATGGCCGACAAATACAAGGCGTTGAAATCATAGCCGATCACTTTCTTGACCAATTTATTTGGATTGCCTCTAATTGGAGTTTGATCTTTGACGGCAATGCGCTGACCAATGAACGACAGACCACCACATAACGACTTGTTGCTGTAGAGCTCTTCACACAGTTCTCGTTGCTCTTCAGAGAATAGACCAAAGGAGGTGGACGGTTGAACTTGATGCAATGTCTTGAACAAATAGGCCAGGCAGACGCCAGGAATGGACATGGCTTCTTTGAAAATGTCAATTTTGAAATCCGACCAGTACGTTTCGGCCATGATGGAGCAGGCTTGAAGGAATGGATCGACGTCCAATGAATTGTACACCTTGGTATACTCCAATAAATTTTTGACTGGTAGAGCATTCCAAATTTTCCGACCTTCTTCATACGACTCTTCACTGATGGTGGCATTTTTGAGGGTGCTGTAGAAGGCGGATCTGGGTGGATACTCAGTGATCGATTCCAAATCGGCATAGCTCTTGACCAACTCGTATGGATAACAACCCTTTTGAGGCCCGGTTGGATTGAAGGCCTTGATGAACTTGTCCAAGTTGGTGCCAGCCGCCATGTACATCATTGCATCCAAAAATTTCAGTTCTTGAGTAGTCAGACACAAAATTGAACCACCTTTCTTGATGGAAGACGGCCATTGACATTCTTCTGGAACCAGCTTGGAATAGTCACCACTTTCCTTTCTTTCGTTTCTGGCCTCTCTGACTCTCTTCACCATGGCAGGAAATAACAGTTGTTTGACCAAATTCAGATCATACCGACCACTGTTGTAGGTGATTATGGTAAGCTGACGACAATATCGGTCCAGTTTCCTGTGCAGTTGCGTTAGTTTGTTCAATGCTTCTTTCTCTCTGAAGACGTTTTGACCATTGGCGACAGCAATAGTTTGAGACACTTGGCCATGCAGTTCTTTGATCTTTTCAAATTCTTTCTCAAATTTTTTCTTTTGCAGCTCGTAATTGATATTGCTCCATTCTAACATGGTTTCATACATTTCTTGGACCAAGGCGCTGGGATCATTGTTGTGGAAAAACTTCGTTTCAGTGGCACCAGGGATGGTTGACTTGAGAGCGCCAGTGACCACCTTGTGCTGGTTTCTGAATTGTAGGCCTGGCACGTCATCGTCCATGTATTCGACTTCCATGTTCTGATCATTGAGTCGTTTCTCCATCGCCTCGTCCATTTGACTTCTCTTGACATTCGGCTCCAATTGCTCCAAAACGGCTTCACAGTCCCAAGTAGCAAATGAGCGACAAAATTGATTTTCTTTTTTCAACGACAATTCCAAATTCCAATAGCTGGTCAAAAATGGTTGTTGGAGCTTCATAACACCCGCCAGGATATTGATACTCAGTTTGCCCATTGCTGCAGTGACCACTTTGATGTTTTTGCAATTTCTCTCGACATTTGAATAATTTGCCGCAATCGCCACATGGATACTTCAGCAGGTGACGATCAAAATCCTCAGGGAACACAAAATGAGCAAAACTAAATGCATACTTCCTTTTCGGCATCTTGAACAGGAGAGGGGGTAGACAAGCTGATTCTGTAGAATAGGAACTAGAGCTGTAAGAAAGAAACCAGAATGACTTTTGACTAGAAGTGAACCTCCTTTTATACCTTTCTGGATGGGCGAGGCTCAATTGTGTGAAGGCTTCCGATTGGTCAGTGAGAGTTAGGCATCAAAATCGGGCGAGGTTGAAACGGGCGAGGCTAAAACGGGCGAGGTTGAAACGGGCGAGGTTGAAACGGGCGAGGTTGAAACGGGCGAGGTTGAAACGGGCGAGGCTGAAACGGGCGAGGTTGAGGCGGGCGAAGCTGGATGACTCATCACACTTGGGCAGGCTGAGGCAGCTTCTCTCTACTGACCAGCGACAGGTATAAATGAGCCACCCACTCTCAAATTTCTGCCTCATTTTCTTTGTGGCAGGCGTGGAGTCATGTCGGTTCAAGACGCTCTTTCCCTTTATGTCCGACGAGTCAGATTCTGTTCTGGAAAACGGATAACGTTGACGCCCTACAATCTACTCCCTTGGAAGTCGGCCAATCTATTGCAGTCGCAGCCCAACGCTATTGCCAGCGAAGGTGACGCTCAATGGCCAGTAATGGTCAAATTCATTCATCAGCATCCAAACGGCCGGCCGAAATCGATTCAAGAGCTGATTGATCAAGGAGAAGATTATTTTTTGCAGAGAGACGGAGAGAGAAACGTACAATTAATAAAAGATTGCCCAGTTTGGTATCGCTGTCAGTCGATCATGGCCGTTTGCAAAATGAATAAAATGATTTTGCTATGCTTCAATCCATTCAGCTCAGATATACTTGACATACCTGTTCATTTTGAAAGTGAAGCCTTTGCCGATGCGTTTTGCGATTTGGGTATCAAGTTGAATTTGGTGGAGGAGCCTATGGATTCTAGTTAATTTGTGTCGCTAGTGTAAAAAATTTGAATGTTGCATCATTTTATTCAAATACAATTTCTCGTGGTCAGACAAACACACACATGTGACACACTCACACACACACACACACACACACACACACACACATAAAGCAGAAAGCAATTAAAAAAGACTATTACTAGTTCAAGCTCGATTAAGAAATCCTACTGTAATGTACTTGCTCATCAAAAAATTCTAGTATGCTGTACTTGATTATCATTAAAATCTTACTCTAATGTCCTTCCACATTAGCAAAATATTGCTTACTGTAATGTACCTGCACATGAACAAAATATATCCTACTGTAATGTACCTGCACATCAACAAAATATACCCTACTGTAATGTACCTGCACATCAACAAAAATATATCCTACTGTAATGTACCTGCACATCAACAAAATATATCTTACTGTTATGTACCTGCACATCAACAAAATATATCCTACTGTAATGTACTACTCATCAACAAAATATATCCTACTGTAATGTACTTGCACATCAACAAAATATATCCTACTGTAATGTACTACTCATCAACAAAATATATCCTACTGTAATGTACCTACACATCAACAAAATATATCCTACTGTAATGCACCTGCACATCAACAAAATATATCCTACTGTAATGCACCTGCACATCAACAAAATATATCTTACTGTTATGTACCTGCACATCAACAAAATATATCTTACTGTTATGTACCTGCACATCAACAAAATATATCCTACTGTAATGTACTACTCATCAACAAAATATATCCTACTGTAATGTACCTGCACATCAACAAAATATATCCTACTGTAATGTACCTGCACATCAACAAAATATATCCTACTGTAATGTACCTGCACATCAACAAAATATATCCTACCGTAATGTACCTGCACATCAACAAAAATATATCCTACTGTAATGTACCTGCACATCAACAAAATATATCCTACTGTTATGTACTACTCATCAACAAAAATATCCTACTGTAATGTACCTGCACATCAACAAAATATATCCTACTGTAATGTACTACTCATCAACAAAATATATCCTACTGTAATGTACCTACACATCAACAAAATATATCCTACTGTAATGCACCTGCACATCAACAAAGTGGCCATGAACAATACTTATTTGTCACTCAGCTAGGCAACAGCTCAGGGAAAACAAAGTAACTCACTCATAGTCAGTCTTTTCACCCACCCCTTTAGAACACTCACTTTAAACTTCTCACTCTAATGGACCCCACTGCCAGCAGCAGTCTCACAAAGGTACTCACAATCAGTCTGTCAACCTAAAAAGACACCCTCAGTCCCCTTACACTAACTTGAACGGTACACTGCAAACAGTCCTTCACACCACCTTCACACTTTACACTGCGTGCGCACTTTTTACTTTACACTTTTCACTGCGTGCGCGCTTTTTACTTTACACTTTTCACTGCGTGCGCGCTTTTCACTTTACACTTTACACTGCCTATGCTTAACCATTGACACCCTAAAAGTGACTTATGAAGCACCCCCCTCTATTACTACTACCTTCTCTTCCTCTTCTTTCTGCTCAGCCGGAGGTGCTTTATTTTCCTTCTCTTTCTCCTGTGCAGCTTCATCAGCCGCGACTTTTTCTTTCTCCTGACTACCAGTTTCGTCGAATTGGACATCACGACTGATTGTGATTTGGCGGCTTTCTGGGTCATACAACCGATAGCCTCCATTTGTCTCGTAGCCCAGCATTAGGCATAGCTTCTTCCTGCCGCCGAAACTCCCCCGAAAAAAAAGAGGAAAAAGGAGGACGGCCCTCCCCCCCAAACCCCCCCTGCGCCTCACCGGAGGTTTTCCGCGGGAACACCCCCCAAATGGCGTTTTCTGCTTAACTGCTTTTGTGATTATTCGATTCTTAATGTAGACCGCCGTATTGACCGCCTCTGCCCAGAAGTTTTGGGCCATGTCCGCCTTGTGGAGCATCGCGCGAGTTGCCTCCACAATTGTGCGATTCGCGCGTTCTGCAACTCCGTTCATATTCGGATTTCTTGGCACAGTCCTCTGATGCACGATGCCGCGTTTCTTGCAGAATTTCGCGAAATCTTCATTGACATATTCGCGCCCATTGTCGCTGCGAAGTTGCTTGATGCGCAGACTGGTTTGATTAGTTACTTCTGCCTCGTATTCTTTGAACTTCTCCAGCACTTCTGATTTATTCCGTAGAAAGTAAACCACTGTGTACCGACTGAAGTCGTCCACGAATAACAGGAAATACCTCTTCCCAGTCGAGCTTTCTACTGGCATCGGACCACAGACGTCCGTATGCACCAATTCTAGACGTTCTTTCGCGCGTTGCCCTGGGAAGGTGTTTCTTGCCTCCCGTGCCTGCTTGCCTGCAGCACCCGCATCGCAGAATATTCCCCGGTCGCCGTCGCTGAATTCCAAGCCCTCCACACAGTTGTGGAATTTCATGCTTCGAATATTTCGATGACTGAGATGACCGAGTCTGTCATGCCATAGTTGGAACTTGTTGCTGTCGCTTATTGCTTCGGCTGCACACGCCATGGCTGCCAACTTTTCTGCTCTAAGCAGCGCCTCTTCGCGCGCTCCTTTCCCGGCACTTATGCAGTCAAGCTGATACAGTTGCTTTCCTGGCATCAGCCTCGCTGTGCCGACCACTCTTCCATCGTTCTGCGCGATGTTGCAAGTGTCGTTGCTGAACACCACCTGGTACCCTTGCTGGGTTATTGCTGGGACAGACAGGAGATTTTTTCTTAACCCAGGCACATGCCAGACATGTTTCAGCTCCACCTCCAGTGGACCGGGCGGTAGCTTCGTCATGATGACCAGCACTGACCCTTGCCCCTTGGCTTCCAGGCTGTGATCGTCGCCCATCTGGACCACTGTTGACTTGGTGAATGGCTTGTAGTTGACCATTCACTGGCGCTCTGGTGTCATGTGCGACGTCGCCCCAGAGTCCACCAGCCATACATCCTTCTCTTGACTGCCTGCTCCCCTCATGGCCATTACAGTTGTGTTCGTCGTTGCTGTGCCCGTAGTAGTCGCCAGCAGTGTAACACCTCTGCCGTGAGCTTGATTCCTACGGTTTCTTGCTTGACCGCCTCCTTGACCACGGCTCGTTCCTCTCTGCTCTTTGCCATGATTCGTACCTTGTCCTTGGCCAATTTGCTGCGCTGCTCTATCCCTGGCCCATTTTCGGCAATTTCTCTTGATGTGACCTTCAGCATTACAGTAGTAGCAGCGTTTTTTCATGCCTTGGCTGTGGAGCACGACCTGATCACCCTCAGTAGCTCGACTGCTGTTCCCGCCACCATTGGTGCGTCGCCCGCTGTCCTTTCGGCGCGCTTCTGCCTTGAGCCGACTCATGACGTAATCTTCGGTTAGCTCCTTGTCTGGCTGAGCAGCCAGCGCTGAGACGACTACACCATAGGCCTCAGGCAGACTGTCCAGGACCGCGTCGACAAGTTCTGCTTCTGTAACTCGTTGCCCAATGCTGGCAAGCTGGCTTGCCAGGCTGCGCAGGTGAGCTAAATGCTGTTCCATCAGTTGTTCATTACTCTTGCTAGCTGTACTGCGTGCGGTCATTTTTGTGGTGAGTAACTGCCTGCGTAAGTCTCTGATTTGTCCTGCGCCTCTGTGCTCAAAATGCTGGTTGATTCTTTGCCATGCATCCCTTGCACTAGTGGCGTTTTGTACCAGAAATAGATATTCATCGCTTACCCCCTGGCTTAGTCGAGATAAAGCTTTTGCGTCCTGCCTTTGAAAAGCATCTACTTGCCTTGCAGTGGCTCCGATGGGCAGTGCCTCCGTGCCATCAACGTACGCCCAGAGTTGCTTTTCAGTCAAGGCAAATTTCATCCGAATTTTCCAGATGTTATAATTAGACGATGTCAGGCGAGTGATTGGTGAAGAATCGTCTCCATTGGTTCCAGTGGGTTCGCTTTCTGGGCCCATAACCAATTGTTGGTGCAGTTGCGTTATCTTGAGATTCTTCTGACGACGAGGCAAGACTAATGTAGTTTTACTATTGCAAACTAAGACCAGTGAAGACTATCAGAGAGCAGCCAAGCAGAAAGGCTACGAGGGCAACAAGAAGAAGCTGCTAGGCGCAAGAACTTTAAACTCCTGTCCCGCCTGCTAAGATTTCTTGGAAATCGCGCCTCTTTCTATCGCCTTTTCTTGCCCCGGGGGAAGGACAGCTATTTTAAACTGTGACACGGCTCTCCTCCTAACATTCAGCAAGAGCATTCGAACTACTAACAAAGCCAATTAATTTCTCAATGCTCGAAGAACTGGAGTTCAGCAAAAATACTACCAGCAGATACCAATTTAAGAATATTTTTAAAAATCGAGATACGGTCTGTGTATTTTTACATTTCTTGTAGGTAATTATATATCTCCGGGTTGAATACGACTGCAATAATTCACATGTTTTGCTTGCGAATAAGGAACATTTCGAGACATTTCATTGTCAGCTTTTTTTAAGAAAAAACTGCAGAGGCTCTTTTCAAAAAATGCTACTTGGCTTGGCTGACTTTGATCTCTGATGCTTCCCGCACTTGCACCTGAATGGGAAGAACTGTATAGGAGAGCAGCGAAGTCCAACTTGTCCCATGCAGACTATAGGGCCGTCCACATTGCACCTCGGCTGCCGAGCCAGCCGAGCTGAGCCAGCCGCGAGCCCAGCCAACCGAGCTTGTCAGCTGAGATGTCGTTCACATTGTCACTATCAGCTCAGCCAGCTCAGCCCGCGGTCGGCTCGGTTTGTGGCTGGCGGTTGGCTGAGCTTGGCTGGCTCGGCTGGACTGTTCACATTCAGCTCGGTTTGCGGCTCAGGAGCTCGGCCAGCTCGGCAGGGAAACTTGAAAATTTTCAACTTTTCCATCCGAGCCAGCCGAGCTCTTGGCTGGGATTATACAATTATTCAGAAATTTATTACTAAAAATCGGCCACTTTGACCTCAAAAATGGATGAAAATATTGAGGACGATGAAGTTATTGCAATCGGTGCTAATTTTGTTCAAATTATGGCAACAGTTATTAAAAGCAGGAGGGAAAAACGAAAATTTTGGGTGCATCCAGTACTGAAGCGTCGGAAACAGCTTGGAGAATATTTTCGCTTGGTGAACGAGCTTCGCGTGGAAAGGCCTATGCATTTCTATTTGTAAGTTTTGTTGGACTCGTCAATACTTCTCACTTTTTAAGCTGTGAAATATGTTTACGGCGGTTGGCTCGGCAGCCGATCAGCCGAGGTGCAATGTGGACGCCGCTTATGTGACTAGTCGCGTGTACAGCGAAAATCCATGGGCGCGGTAGCGTCCCCCATGTAGTACATGTGCCACACCAACAACGATATCTCAACAGCCTGATGTCATGAAGCGATGAAATTTCGTTTCTTAGTGTAACTTTACACTAGATTAAGTTCTACCGAAGGAATTTGCAAGATCTTTTTCCGTTCGGGCCCACTCATACTAGGGCTGCGAGGGCGAAAAACCCGGACAGGTTTCTTGTTCTCGCTGTAACTCGCGAACCATGCAGCCAAAACGATGAAATTCGGTGTGGACATAGGGGACTAGTTGGGAAAGGCGCGTACCAAAAATCTTTTTGAAAGCTTTACTGGTTATCCTTTTATGGGCAGAAACGTGCCCGCGTCATACATGTATGTATGTATGTATGTATGTATGTATGTATGTATGTATGTATGTATGTATGTATGTATGTATGTATGTATGTATGTATGTATGTATGTATGTATGTATGTATGTATGTATGTATGTATGTATGTATGTATGTATGTATGTATGTATGTATGTATGTATGTATGTATGTATGTATGTATGTATGTATGTATGTATGTATGTATGTATGTATGTATGTATGTATGTATGTATGTATGTATGTATGTATGTATGTATGTATGTATGTATGTATGTATTTATGTATGTATTTATGTATGTAGGTATGTGTGCCTGCTTAGACCAGCCAACCACACGCCCAATGCGAAAGGACGATTTTCGCCGGCTAATAACTCGAGAACGGGGCGACGAAAATTTTTGATTTTTTGCACACGTAGCAGAATCGGCCGAGTCTAGAATCGTGCCAATTTTTATCAAAATCCGTCCGGCCATTGTCGAGTTCCAGAATACGCGATTTCTTGTTCAGGGGGGAGTAGACGAGGAGGAGGACCAACATGTGCCTAGATCAACAACCAGAGGTCGCACAGTTGTGAATGTTAGTTTTTCTGAAAGCTGAAACTTTCGGACTCTGCCTTTTGACGGTCATTTTTTTGAAGCTTCAATTTCCGAAAAGATAATTCTGAAAAAAAAGTCGCTGTTTCAGCTTTTTTTATCCGTCGCTCGTCAGGTACTGGACGGATTTCGATAAAAACTGACATGGTTGCAGATCTGACTTATCTTGCAAAGCTTGCGAGAAATCAACTTTATCGGTTCAATCATTCTTAAGTTATCGACTATCGAAAGTTGCTGGCGCTGGTGTTCGTGGTTTACTTTTCGACGCGGTGTTTAGAAACATCAACTGAACGGGTTGAGGCGCAGCGCCATTGAGTGGCTAGGCTTAGCGCGCTCTCACGAAGATGGGTTTGGTGGACAGCAATAAATTTGCCGATAATAAATTGAGAGTATGTGAACGGAAATAAATGATGTGCAAAGAATTTCCATGGTCAGGACATGTTCTATTAGATGTGGAGGTAATATTGTTGCGGATCCTAAGCGTTCTGTTAGCTTCTGATCGAATGCTCTGAGGATAAAGAAGTTGAGACCACTCGAGCATGAGATAGTTCTCCGTACGAATTACGAATCCTTACGAATGAGTTTTTTTGTTTTTCCTGCCGCCTATATATCTGAGTACACATTCGAAAAATCTGTGCATTTCATGAGCGTGCACGGTAGTGCGGGTGGGAGTTTCAGACTATGAAATGGTCGATCTGTAGGCGGTCTTTACGAGTAATTTCATGGGCGAGGGTTCACGTTCCGCTTTATGTTTCTCTCTTTAAGAGGTTTGGAAGAAGGTGTTTGGTGGTCACTCAATTCTATCAGTTGCTCAAAAAGTGTTTTTTGCCAAACTAGTTTCTAGCAAAAAAACGAAAAACGGTTTTATCATTTCCAAAAAAGTCTGTTATCACAGACTCAAAACTTTTAGACCAACCAATGCACACAGTGGAATCAGGGCTTTGGATGGCTGGTCTATGTACTCGGCCACAAGAAAAAAGGGGAGTCTCGCAACATGTTAGGCGCTGCGCACAGCGCGTAATCGCCCGCACATATATACCGTATGTATGCATTGGGATGTCAGCGTCAACTCCAAAAAGCTTGTGTTCTGTGCACTGCTGCTCTTCAGACAGACTCCCAAAAGGCAGCTGTGCTGATTCACACGAGCAACCTAAATACGCCAAAGCTGTAGCGCTGCGAGTGAAGTGATATGGCTTATCGTTACATGCCTAGCCTCAAGGGACACTGAAATATCTCCCCATCCCCCTTCTTCCTACTTTATGTTCATGCTCATGCTTTATCATATCAGTAATGAAGCGCTCGAGGATAAAGGGACACATGGCACAAAATGATTTACCTTTGCCGCTAGTCGAACACTCCTACTAACAATAAGAGCAAGCGCTACTTTGCATAGCCGATGGATCACAACGCCGATCGGGAGCTGTGTGAGAGTGGAGATCCAGCTATATGTTCAATCGACAGGGCAACATCACTGCTGGTGCCTTTTGGCATTGATTTTGACCAGTTATTGACCCAAATTGCTGTAGGGTGCTCAGAAGGGGGTCCACTCGGGTCGAATTATCATTTTTTGTACTTTTAGACTCTATAAAAACCGTCTGGAGAGGCCAAGGCAACTTTCTATAGCTCAATCGAGTCAAAATGGTGCGGGGAGCAATTTGCGAAGGAAAAAAGCCTCATTTTACAACAGTATGATGTTTTCGATTTCTGAAGGCGGTCTGTTTGGCTAGAAAGACCAAAATATTATAATAATGTTAGCTGATCGTGAGTAACCCTATACATTGTTAGCTTACAGACGATGGAGGAATAGCGGAACTGAAGGCGGATTACCTGCTGACAGCGAGTTAGCGTGAATTGCGCTGACCCGAAAGTGAGACATTTTAAAATGGCGGCAAATTCAAAATACAGCAAACAACGATCAGCACTCTCAAGACAGAAGAGTGATATAAAATAGCGTAAGAACGCATGTTAAAGACTGATCACTCGATCATGAATCGATCGTAGGCCGCGGGCAGATCACCTTATGGACGATTGACCATTCGATCTCTAACTGACCACCCGATCAATGACCGATCACCCAATCACGCGGTCGATGATTGATTACCTATCGATGACTGACCATTCGACCACTAGCCGGTCAGTTGACTACCAACTGATGACCGATCATTCGACCGATGATCGACCACTGTATCGATGACTGATCATTCGACCACTAACTGACCACAGGATCAATGAAATGATAATTAGATCGCTAACCAATCACCCGATCGATGACCGATTTTCTGATCGATGACCGACCTTTGGTCAATGACTGATCATTCGATCGATGGCCGATCTGTGGAAAGGCGCGTGAGAAATACAATCGGTTGAATTTCGAAGTAGGAGGAAAGGCGCGAGAAAAGTACAGTGATTTGAATCCTGAGGAGGGAAGGAAAGCGCGGGGAAAATACAATCGATCAAGTCCCGTAGTTGGAAAGCAGGCCCGAAAACGGTATAATTAGTAGTGCTAAACCCGATGTTGGAAAAGCGGCGCTAGAGAGGTAGGTACCGTACGCGACACACAGAAATTGGTGCAAAAGCGAGCAAAAACTATGCTCTGACAAATCCCGAAGTTGTTGCACATGCCTCAAAACG
The DNA here is from genome assembly GCA_030248295.1 of Mesodorylaimus sp. YZB2_4. Lineage (NCBI taxonomy): Eukaryota > Metazoa > Nematoda > Enoplea > Dorylaimida > Dorylaimidae > Mesodorylaimus > Mesodorylaimus sp. YZB2_4. The sequence goes on from JASANH010001236.1 coordinate 15,995, forward strand.
ACATAGAAGGAAGAAACGTTGTGTCGTAGAAATAAGTAGTGATGTCGCCAGGCAAATAAATCGGAAGCGTAGGTTTCTTCATTTGATTCAAAGCCGCGAATATGCCTATGTCAAGAATCGGGGGTTTTTGAGAACTGGTAGAATTGTTTCCCAACAGAGAATGGTTCGTAATGTTTTAATGGCATACCGAAAAGCGGGCATAAGTAAATCTGTGACGGATGCTCAACAGCTAGTTCAGCGCGTTGTAAATAAAAGGAATCAGTGCGCAGCTGCTTTAAAAGATCAGGCATTACAATTGAAAGAGGTTTCTGAAGAAATTTTGGGGATGCTTGATTCAAATCCAGATTGCTCTTTGGCTGAGCTTTGCGGGGAAAGTGGGCATGCGCGAATACGCGAACCGTATTTTTATGAGTTCGCTTACAAACCACCGACGACTGTGGTGTCAAGGGTCGAGAGCAGGCCACATCGATATGCTCGGCTGAGAGCGAAGGCAGTCGCCCAAATCGCCAAAATGCACGCCAGGTATCCCGATTTAGGCAATCGATGTCGACTGACTCGTAAAATCAGTAAAACGATTATGCAAAGGAAAATATGTCTTGTCCGAAAAAAAAGTAGCCTTTAGGGATTCATCGAGATCGTTGCGTTGCCCGGTCATGTCTTTGGGCGCTGATGATTGTCATCCAGAACATGACAGGGACACCTGGCCCTGTGATGCCCTGTCGCGAGATATGAATATGGAGAGAGGCGACAATAATTCGAGTCTGGTGCTTTACAGTAATCAAGAGGAACAGACCGTTCAGGTCAACTGAGAAAACGCACACCTCGCATGAACGATACCAAATCACATATCATTTAGATGTGTAAAGTGTTCCATTCTCGGGCATTGTGCAGTGGGCGAGGCGCTGCTTCCTCGTATCAATCGCGCATTTCGCGACACTCCGGAGGGCGGGAGCTCCCAAACCTAGGGGATTGGGAGGTCATAGATTTCAGTAGACCCGAATAACTCAGCAGATGCCCATTTACCACATTCAATAGCGTATAAGAGAAAACCCGAGAAAGGGAAAAGCGGACTTACGAGTTAGTTGAGAGAAAACGGTGTTAGAACGAGAACTCATAAACAGACCTCGAATTTGAAATAAGCGGGAAAAATAAACTTACCCGGAAATCGTTTAGATACGTTTTAGATGATACTTTCAGCGAATCTTTATGTATTTCAGATGCTTGCATGGTGCGTGTACTTCTGCGTGTCCTTTACACATGCTCAGGCTGTAGCAGAGTTTGTTGTGCACTCGAGTGGGACCAAGTTTTGAATAGGACGCCGTATGGTACGTCCGGAAGGCAGTTTGACCAATGCTTTTCGGACTAATCCGTCCCTTCCCATGTACAACTCGATGATTTTTCCGAGAGGCCAATGCATTCGTGGCGTGGGGAACTTTAAAAGGACGATTTCACCAACACGAGGGGGCATAGATGATCGAATTCGTGGCTGTCGATGCGTCCATCCAGACCTTTCCATTAAAGATGTCAGGTATTGACGACGCCAGCATTGCCAAAACATATCGAGATGATTTTGGCTCTTTTTCCACAAAGCGACGAGATCAGTGTTCCGGAATTTGTCTTTGGTTGAACCAAGACCATCGATGGAAGCGGATGTCCGAGTCGAAAGGAATAATTGCGGGGTCAGATCCCTTCCGTCATCGAGATCGGAGCCGACATAGACGAGAGGGCGAGAGTTCAAGATCGCTTCGATTTCGCACGCGATGGTTTGCAGCTGAGAGGAAGTTAGAGTAGCATGATCGATTGATTTCCGAAGGCATTGCTTGACGAGGCGTTCGTAGAATCCGCCTTCTCAGGGAGCATTCTCAGTGATGAAATGCCAGTTAATTTCGTGATCGCTGCAGTACGATGAAATAAATGAATCGACTTGATTGAACTGCTTCGCGTTATCAGATATGATCAGTGATGGCTTCCCACGGCGAGAGATGAATCGCGAGAGGCAGAGCAAAAATTCCGAAGACGAGAGAGATTCCACTACTTCTAGGTGGATAGCGCGGGTGACGACGAGGCATGTAAAGAGGCAGATCTAGTTCTTGACTAATCCATATTTCGTTTTGACCAGGAGCGGGCCAAGGTAGTCGAGCCCCGTGCTCTCAAATGGCAGTGATCTTGTTACTCTGGATGCAGGTAGTTGCGGGAAAAGAGGGGCCTTGTATGATCCGCCATCAGTACGTTTGCAGATAAGGCATTTTCGCAAAACGGGAAAGACTAATGATCGACCAGATATGATCCAGTATTTTTCTCGTAACAAAGAAAGTGTATGAGAGACCCCGACGTGACTCGATCGGATATGTGTGTCCATAATAATGAGACGAGTGAGACTGCTTTCTTTTGGCAAGAGGATCGGATTTTGAGGTATGTCAGAGTTCTCCAAACGTGTCTGACATCGAAGAATCCCTCCCCCATCAGTGAAGGTGCGGATTGGTGCAGTAGAGGATGGTCCATCAGGAAAGTGCACGCGCTGCACATATCGGATTAGGAAGAGTCGTGCCCCTGAAATTTCCGATGAAGAGAGTTTCGAGCTCTTTGATGTCAAAGCTAGCCGGCGGCAGCTAGCGATAAATCGTAACATGAAGGCGATGACACGCAGGAGCTGAGTCAAAGTTGAATACCGCCGCAATAGAGGTGTCTCTTCCTCCTGGGTCCAGGTTACCAGGATAGGATGCGATGGGTATGGATCAGCTGTAGCACTCGACGGTGATTGTGGCCAATCAGATTACTTACTTCGTAGGAATTTGGGTTCGTGCCACCAGGTTTTGTTGGCGGAAAAACTTTCAGCCTTCATTCCTCGAGAGATGATGTCTGCTGGATTGAGTTTTCCAGGAACGAATCTGTATCGAGTATCTTGAACTTCACGAATCTTGCTGACTCTGTTGTGGATGAAGGGAGTGTCAGGGCGAGGATTGTGAAGCCAGTGAAATACGCTTTGGGAATCAGTCCACAGGAAGCTTCCTCCGATCTCAAGCTTCAGAGGTTGCAGCGCTTTAATTGCAAGGGAAATGCAGCGGCTGCCAATATCGGCTGCGATCAATTCTAGCAGGGGAATCGACTGCTGGTGCTTTAGTGGCGAGATACGTGACTTGGCAGAGATGAGACGAGACGAAAAATCGCCGGATGATTCGCAGCGAAGGTACACACAACAGCCGTAAGCAGCTTTCGAAGCATCTGAGAAGCAGTGAATTTGAAATTTGACTTGAGCGGGGGTGGAAGGAAGAAAGGAACGGGGCCACGAAGCCTTTTCAATAAGTTAAAGATAATCAAGGTGTTCATTCCATTCACGAACAGCATTTTCTGGTAGATGGCTATCCCAGTCGTTCTTGGCTTTCCATAAGGACTGAAGAAAAATCTTGGCAGGGACGACTATGGGGGAGGCATATCCGAGAGGGTCGAAGATGGAGGCAATCGTCTGGAGAACAGTGCGCTTCGTGGCTGAATGAGAGGGCGAGCAAAAACCCTTGATACGAAGCTCATCAGTTTCAGTGTTCCAAACAAGACCAAGGACCTTAACTTCAGAGTTAGTGACGCGGTCGGGTCCAAGCAAAGCCTTCCTAAGATCAGAGGATGAGGTTGCCCATTCGCGAAGATTCATCGATGCGTCGTGGAATATTTGTTTTCCCTCGTGATAGAATTGATATGCTTCGTCTTCAGAGTCGGCACCAGAGATAACGTTATCGACATAAATATCCTCCAGCATGCGCTGGGACAGAGTCGTATTATATTTCTTGAGGTGATGCGCAACAGTAGCTGCCAAGAGAAATGGAGAGGTGATGATTCCGAAGGGTACTCGAGCGAATCGGAAGATTTGTAGATTGTTTTCTGTAGTTAACTTTGACGGGTTCTTGAGCCAGAGGAACCTAGTAACATCTCGATCTTCCTATTGCAGGCCGACTTGCAGAAAGGCCTTCTCAATATCTGCTACGATTCCAATAGGGTGAAGCTGAAAGCGAATGCGAAGATGGACAATGTTGTCGAGTATGACTGGTCCGCGATACAGGCATTCGTTTAGGCTAAGATCAGACTTGCTAGTCTTGGCTGAGCCATCGTAGACGATGCGAAGTTTTGTGGAGCGGCCCGGGGTGATGACGGCGTGGTGAGGAATATGGTGCTCCTTTGCCGCACATGCAGATTCTGGGACCTTCTCGATAATTCCTTTCTCGAGCTGATAATCGATTACTGCTTGATACTGACCAAAAACCTCTGGAGAAGAGCCATGACGCTTCAGCATCGAGTTAAGTCGGTGAAGAGACAGTTGATAGTTTTTGGAAGGTCATAGTCTGAATAAATCCAAGGCCGTTTCACGTAATAGCGATTGTTGGAAAACTAAATGGTTTCTTTAAAATTCCGAAGGACGAGTTCATCATTGCGATCTGTAGCCGCATCATTGATGCCAATTTGTTCGAGATCCCAGAATACAAAGGGATCAACTGCAGCGCAGGCGCAAGGATACATCTCTAGAGATTGATGCTGATCGTTCTGATCCTGAGACGATGCCAATGTGAAGAGAATCGTGAAGTGAGAGACGATATTCGTGGATGCACTAATATCAACAAGAGATTCACCTGCTCCATTCAGCACCCACCCGAGACGAGAAGAAATGAGCGAAAGAGAGGGGTGGCCTGGTACTGGGACGCAGGATTCCGAGAAGATTTGATTCCAATATTCAGCGCCGATCAGAAGATCGATAGAGCGATTTTCGGGAGAGCTGGGAATCGAATCTGCGAGGTCGTGTTGCTCCAAGAATTGCGTGCCTTCAGGGGTGAGACGGATAAATGGTCGACTCGTTGAGTCAGTGATAGTGGGCACTACATAGGCGTAAACATAAATCGGAGGACCAGATTTTGTGCGAATATGGAATGATACCATGCGAGCCTTAAAGGTACTTTGCAAACCTCCGAAAGCAGAAACCAAAATCTTTTCAGTTTGAACAGTACGAGCATTGATTTTCTTAGCGAACTCTGAGGAGACGTATGAACGCTGACTAGCGGAATCGAGTGCCGCATTTCCTTCAAAGGAGGCTGGAGAGGAGCCACAAGAAACGAACACTTTGGCTGAGAGCATGAACAAAGCCTTTGAAGAATTTTCCGTGATCATCGTCGTAGAGGGGACAGACTGAGAACCTGGTTTCTGTCCATGGCCAGGGCAGATTGATCGATGGTGACGCTGTTTGCAGGTTGGACAGCTTCGGCTGCTTTTGCACTCGTCAACACGATGTCGATTTCCAAGGCAATTGAAACATAACTTCAACTCAGTTACACGCTTTTACGTAAGTTAACGTCAGAATAAGTTGTGCAGTCACTAGCGCAGTGGCTTCCGTTGCAGAGCTGGCAGGTAATGGCTTTCGCTTTTGAGTGACGTAACGCTGAGTTGTGTACGGTTAACGTACTGGCAGTTGATTGACGTCGTAGATCACGTTTCACTGGCGACAGAGCCGACGGCGTTTCCCTAGCGGATTCGTGTATGGATACTTAAGGATGCTCTTGGCGAGTCTGATATTGTTCAGTCATTTCTAGATTGACGATATGCTGTCAGAGACGATCCAGTAGAGAATCGACAGTGAACTGCTGATAGTCATTTCGTTTACGCAAGTGACTAAGAACCGATGAGGGGATGAGATTTTGGATCGTGACGAGCAGTAATGCGTCTTGGTTTAACTGTTGTCCAAGAGCGATTAACGAATTGCAGTGCGAGTTTAGACTGTCAAAAAACATGCGAAGTGAATGAGCATCTGTGCGAGGTGTAGCGAGTTTCTGAATGCTGTGATAGTGCTGCGTAACGATGATCTGATGATTTCCGAAACGTTCCCTTATCGTTCTTAAGGCCATCTCATAGTTATCGTTCGTGACCGCTAAACCCTCGATCGCTCGCGCAGCAACGCTTCCCTCTGTCAAGCGGGTTTTTAGATAATGAAATTTGACAGCGTTTGGTAAATCGGCTCTATTGTGCACACAGGTCTCAAAGGCGTCTATGAATTCCCGGAATTTAGAAGGGGTCCCATCGAACGTGGGGGTTCGTAAACTGGCAACTTTACCTTAGCGATTTCTGGGGCCTCCAGAGCCGCGTCAGGACGAGCTGGATTCGCGATTCGGCGGCGCTCGTTTTCGATTTGGATTTCGTGCAGCTCTTGACGTCGCCGCTGTTCTTCTTCGTCCATCGCCTGACGACGCTTTCGTTCTTCATCCTGAAGTCGCTCCTGTAGGGCTTGAAGGTAATGCTGCAGTTCGCCTGCCTGCCAAGTGGGACTCGTGTTCATCAATCAATCTGCTAAAAATAATAATATCGTCAAGATAACACATGACGTATTGCCAAAGAAGACCACTCAACGCCAATTCCATGCATCGTTGAAATTCAGCAGGGGCATTGCAGAGACCAAACAGCATATTTGCATATTCCCAAAACCCAAAGGGGGTTATAAATGCTGTGTTCTCAGCCGTTGAAAGATCCAAGGGGATCTGGCTGTAACCCGAAGTCATATCGAAAACAGAAAAGATGGTACTACCTCGCAATGTGTCCAACATTTCGTGAATGTTCGGGAGCGTATGCGCATCTTTCCGTGTCACAGCATTAACAGCTCGGAAATCGATGCACATTCTCCAATCGCCATTCTTCTTTTTGACCATAACAATCGGAGATACCCAAGAAGAACGGGATGGTCGAATTTAACCAAGGCGAAGCAATTTGCCAATTTCTTCTTTGACGATCGATTTTTGGCTTTCGATCAGGCGACGGGGTCGAGCCATAATGGGCTTAGCATCGCCTGTATCGATTTTGTGCTTCGCTAGATGCGTACCTGCAATCTCGTATTTGTTTAGCGCAGAAACATCACAGTTTGAGGCTACCACTTTTCGAAGTTTCTCACGATCGGCTTCTGAAAGCTGATCGTGGCCAACATTGAGTCTACGCAAGAGCGTCTGTTGCCTATCAGGATCATTAGGGTCGATATAAACATCTTTCGGCCATGTCTTAGAATTATAATCCTGTAAATCACGAACAGTCGTGAAGGTGGGGTTGATGAGTTCTACCTCTGAATCAATAAGTAGCTGAGGCTGAAGGAACTTTGGCATGGGCCTTTCCTTAGGACCTATGTTAACAACGAAGTTGTACTCACCGATGTCATCGTACTGGACGAGATCGGGAACAACCCAAACTTTGCGCGGGCTTTCTCTTACGCGCAGAGCCAGGTTGCGATAAGTGTCGAGTCGGACCACTCGGAATGGATCGGGTTGAGATAATAAACCAACATACGTGTACTTCGGTAGTATTTGGGAATAACCAGCGAGGTTGATCATTGTGATTTTGACACAATTCTTTGATCGTGCGTTGACAGTACAGCGCGGGTTCATTACCCGAGAATCGACGTGTACGGGTTCGATCACGAGATCAACATCCCTGTACGCTGGAGGTAGACGAACAGGCACTACAGCATAAGCATGCGCCTCTAATTGACTGACAAACGTGACGTGGTCCAACAACTTCAGCGCAGTCAGAACATGTTCAGTGTGTTTTTATATGTCTTAAATAGGGTGTGTAGTGTAAAGTAATAACCATGCGTCATACAATAACATACCAAGACTGATTTTAATAACTTAAAATTTCTGAACAAATAGAACAGTACCAAGCATTTGGGTCGGCGGCAGTGAGGCGACGGGACGACATTTTTTAACATTGATGGACTAAGATCAGACAGTCACTTAAATACTTTAGAAAGAGTCGTCTTTGTCAGCTGATTGAATTTCAGTCATGAGGCAATATGACTGTCTAGACACGCTGCTATAACACGTGTTACAGTACGCTGCCAGAAAACATGTTTGGACATGTCTACTGTATAGAAACATGTCACCCTGACTCATTTTTCGTGATGCCGACGAAAACGTGTTTGGGCATGTCTCTAAAATCACGTCAGAGCTGTTCCTGAAAGAATTTTAGTGGCTGCCTGATCTTTGTCAATTATTGTTGAAGATGTCTCACGTCGAGTTTATGCGTGTATGCAAGTGTGGCTCCCCCTCGATTAGGGAACAGAAAGATCGAAATGGGCAAGTGGTCTCGGTTGCGTGCCATTCTCAATACTGCCGCCGTGTGATGGATCCGCAAAAGGTCAGGATGGTACTTTTGGTCAATGGGCTTCCAAAATATACGGACACGCATGAACGATGCCCGTGTGGACGGACGACTACAGTAGACCTATGTGTCGAGGTATGCCCCACAATTATAGACACTTGCTTGTGTTGTGGGCGCCCTTATAAACCAGGAAGGCGCTATGCGGTTTGCAACTGCTGCATCAAATATGCAGCCTTGAACTGCGAAGATCCAAGCACCTGCGATAAACATTGATCACATAAGCCTTGTGTCATGACTTTATATGTGTATGCAATGTTGGCAATTTTTCTTATTCATAAAACCAAATGGAATAATTTTATTCGATCTTAAGCATATTTAACATTACACGAAACAAGCTGGCAACTGTCTCAGCGGATGCAATGAAACAATTCATATCAGTAATCAAAACTATCTTAACTGGCTTCAGGGTGTACGAGTCAATTTCAAATAGGATGGCATGCTTGATATTATTGGCTTATAGGAAATAACGTAATTGGTCCAGGTTGTCGTGAGATAGTTGGAGTGTTTTATCACACGGCCAGAATGTTTGATGCTTGGCAAATTGGAGAACGCAACGTGTGTACGCTTCATATAAAATTAAAATTTCGTCAGACGTATACCAGTAACAGGGTTTTTCATCTTGAATCAACTCGTAAACATTTTGTTCATTATTGGAGCAAAAATGAGTTTCACTATTGACGTGTGTACAGTTTATAATTCCACGTTGCACAGTTGCATCTCGGTCATCGACTTTTTCAATCCGTAGGCAATCAGTTGCATTAAAAATTTCCGTATGAGTTAAATATTTTTCGAATATACGTAAAATATAGCCAGAATCATAAACACTGTTACTATAATATCAGTTATTAATATCTTATCGAAATAATTCAATCTTTTTGGTCTTCGAACCCTAGCCAATAACTCTGTCATTTCGTGCAGGAATGGGTTACGGCCAGCCATCATGATCTGAAAAGGGGGAAATGAGGTTAGTTTATATACATTTATCGAAGTCATGATAAGATATTAAATATTTGAATTCTACAGCATACGATGACATGTGAGTCTTCAGACTAAGACATAATTCCGAAATTCATCCCGACTTGTTGTCACTTCCAAACTGGCGCAACATAGCAGACATAACAGGCCCTTTATACGTGAAGGCGGGAAATTCAAAAAACCTCGCTGCGTCATAGAAGCGTCACTTAAGCAGGATTTGAATTTGACTTGTGTCAATCATGTAATCACATCTTTGATGGATGATACTGGGTCATAGGTATGGACAGTGAGTACCGCCGATATGGTCATTGGCTGGGTCAGTAATGACCCTTGAGCCTGGAATGGATGGTGGCTAAGGGTGGGCTGCTTGACCTAACCCACCCTGAGTGACTTGGGTGAGTGACGGTGACCTGCTCGCTGCTATACTACTAGCGTTTCGTCGTCTCTCTCCTGATGACCGCTCCATCCCCGATTTACGAACTGATTTCGGATGCCAAACGACCACCGACTGGGAAAGGGCGAATGTTTTGAATGACTCTTTCGCCAAAAATTTTAATTCTACCGACTATGAAACTTTCTCGCCCCCTCCAATCGGTGGCGATGATGGATTGGATTATTCAGTGACACCTCATTTTATCGAGCAGGAAATCTGTTGGCTCCAGAACAACATTGCGCCTGGAGATGACGGTCTAACGATCCCTATTTTGAAATGTATTGCACCTTCGATCGCACTAGCCCTGGCCATTCTCTTCAACCGCTTGATGGACAGTGGTCATTTTCCTGCCCCGTGAAAATGCGCAAAGGTGACCCAATATGGAAGCCGGGTGGAGATCGAAATTCGCCTTCGTCATACCGACCGATCTCCTTATTGCCTATTCTATCAAAGATCCTTGAACGCCACGTCGACAAACTCTTCCGACTTTCCTCGAGCTTATCCAAGCAGCAACACGGTTTTTGGCCTCGTCGGGGTACCAATGGTGCGCTGATCGCCATGAGCCAAAAGATTCATGATTGGCTCCATGTCTACAAAGGTGGCTCTGTAGTGGGCGTGTATTTGGATTTGAAAAAGGCCTTCGACCAAGTACCTCATTCCAAACTACTGCGCTCGCTACAAGATGATCACAACGTTCTGGCAGAACTAATACAGTGGCTTCATTCTTATCTGATGGATTGTACACAGCGAGTCGTGATCTTTGATTGTTCATTGATGATCACGCGAGTCCCGTCCGGTGTGCCACAAGGGTCGGTCTTAGGGCCTACACTATTTATCGCTTTCATCGATCCTTTACTCAGACAATTCGCCGAACGATTCCCAAAATTCTTATTACAAGCGTATGCGGACGATCTGTGTTCACTTATTCCATCACAACGGCTGGAAGATGTATCGAACTTGGCGCAACCCGCATTAGATTTTATCGATCAATGGATTGGATCGTCCGGCTTTGATTTTAACATTTCAAAAACGCAATGTATTTGTTATTCTTATCGACAACAATGGATTCCATTTCTGCCCAGTTTATTTTTACAAGGTCAGCAGCTTGTTTTTACCGATAGGATCAAGTATCTTGGAATCCTATTTTCGGCTAATATGCGCTTCTCTGAGCATATTGCAGCAACTAGCCGAAGCGCTATATCAATGATCGGGGCATTATCTCGGAAGCTCGGCCGCCATGTTCACCCATTGATCCTTCGGACTGTCTACGAGGCATGCGTCAGGGCGAAATTGGATTACAGTTCTTTTGCATGGGATCCCATCTTAATTCCGGACATCAACGAGTTGGAGCATGCTCAACACATAGCAGTTCGTCATTGTCTGCGAGATTGGACCGTTGATTATGATGTAGGACTTGCGAAACTCGGGTGGAGTCGTCTTTTTAATCGTCGAAAGTGGTTGAAATCATAACAATTTTATAAATTTCATTTCGACCCCCACGACTACCCCGGCTCCTTCTCGCATTTGACCCATCATTATGCGACACGAAATTCAAAGCGGCATCAACTGGTTTTACAGACGGACACTCGACTAACCTACTCGCAAAATTTTTTTTCATCGACAGGAATTTTATGGAACAACCTGAGCGAAGAGGTAGTTTTTTCTAAGTTGAGAATATTTCGTGGCAAGATTTTTGGTATGACTTTAGAGCTGTGATAGACGATTTTTGATTTTATTTTATTTTAATTTGTATTTTTGTTCATTGTCTTGATGTCTGGAGTCCATAGAGTGCGCAACAGCGTTTGGCAACCAGTAAAATTGAATTGAATTGAATTGAATATGCATTGACACTTGTTGGACTGATGTAGACGGAGGCCATAGCTGAAACAACGATTCCATCTTCGAGCCACCATTCGCATGAGCGATACAAAGCGCCGTGAGCCTACGCTTTGTTGCTTAGAATTTTAATTCATTAATCTTTTAATCGATCAATGTTTTTTACGCGCGCTCGGTCAGCCTGTCTGGCGCCAGGGAATACTGTGACCGCCTCACTTGCACACGAGTAAAAGGGCTCAGCGTTGGCCTTGTCATACATATCGTTGACGATACCTAAACACTGACGTCACGATGGCTAACGAAATGAACACGAGGCCTGTGCTCGAGGACACTGTCACCATTTTTGGAAAAGAAATACCAAAGCGAGAAGGATTAGTTTACATTTTTCAAATCACCATCCTGTTCATTGTCATTACAGCGTCGATCGTAAATGTGTCATTGAAAAATCAAGAAGGCAAAGAGTTGTGGATTTTTTTGTTGAGCAGCTCGATCGGAATTATATTACCACAACCAAGTAGTCTTATTTCGATTCCAAAAGAATCCAAACAGCAGATACCTCAGAGAATATAAGATAACGCAAATATTTTATAACTCGACAATTTATTGTTGGAGCTATATGCATGAAAGTTTATGCAACACTTTATCAGCATCGCCTTTAATTTTTAAAATGAACCAATAACCTACTGAATCAGTGCAGCAAATGTGTACATTCAATTAGTCTATAGCGAACAGACTACCAGTCAGAAAGATTTTCAATTTCTCACACACATCCATAAATGCAACCTCAAAATCCAACCTAATTGGTATGATCTGACCGCAGCGAGGGGGGGGTGGGCAAAGATGATGAACACGAGACTGTTGTAACCGTGAGTGGCCATAATATTCATCCCTTTGAACCATACCCTACTTCCGGGCTTGATGGCCCAAGTGCCAAAACCCAACTTTTCGGCGTAAAAATTTGGTTGCTGACCTTAAATAATTTCTTCGATCGATTTCGGCTGCTTCGACTTGTCGTACAATTGCTTGACCACTACGGGATATTTTCCTTCGTTCGACCCAATCACAGCGGATATTTCGCCGCTCATCATTTGACCAATACGCGGGCGTTGTGCCAAAGTACGATTGTCCGAAATGCAGGCGAATTGATCGCGTTTCGAATTGATAAAATCGACGTACTTTTGGACGGGCGCAACCAAGAAGCCATTGGCCACCCTGGTCGACCTTTTGCTTTCGACGTCACGACGAAGACCTTTGTCGTTAACGTCTTTGCCAACTTCGTCCTTTAATAATTCCATGTCATCGATTTTCTTGAAATATTGGTGCAAATCTAGGACTGAATATGAATCAGTTCGAGCCAACTTCGCGCCAGTATCGAAAGTGCTGATCAATAGGCGCCGTTTGGGGGTGACACTAGACAATTCGGGGGTCCTTGGACTGTTCATAATGAATGACTGTCAACTGACGGCCAACGCGATAAGACTGGCGCATCGACCCAGGGTCACGGTTTATATGCTCGATAAGACGCTTGCGAGAATAAAGACGTTTGTGCCTTCATGCTTTAGGCCGACAAGACTTTGATACATTGATTTATTAATGGTCCAGAACTTGAACTGATAGTAGCAACTTCGCTCGCTCACTTTCTTATTACGCCACCATGAAAGCCGAGCGTGGGGTTGGTTTTTATTGCAAGACTTGCGAGACCTTGCTGACGTCAAGAAAAAATACTCTCGTCACGTGGCCTCTCACATGACGTGTTGTGTATGTTTGCGCGTGAGAAGTCGCAATGGTCATTGTTGCAATCCAGCTGCCGCCACGGGCGCTATTCAATGGTTGGCAGAAAGACCAAGTACTCGCCTATGTTCTTGGCTTGACTCCGGATACTGTACCTAACCTGAGTCAAAAATTTGTCAAACGAACTAGGTTAGAAGAAATTCTGGAAGTATCGCTCAAAAAGACTGACAATGATTGACGACGCGCATAAACTCATGGCTCTGTACACCAAAGGCTCAGCGCCTACGGTTGCGTAGATAAGCTGTACAGCAGCGCCATCGACCACGGTCTGCGCGTGACAAGGCGGCAAGTCGAGCATTTTTTTTCCAGCTTTAACGCTTATACATTGACTTTCCCTAGACGTCGTCGATTCACCAGGGACAAAGTGATCGCTATCGCCCCAAACGATTTTCACCAAGCCGATCATATGGACGTTTCCGATTTGCGAGCAGACAATGACGACGTCAGCCACTTGCTCATTATTCGCGATCATTTCTCTGAACGACTGTGGGTCATACCCGTCAAGGATCATAAGTAGTTATGTAGGGAGTCGCGCGCTCGCAGCTAGCTGCGGGCGAAGCCCCCCAGCTTATCATACCAGCTTATTATCACCTCTAAGCCACTGACCACTAGCCTTAAGCCAAGCCCCGCAGGGCCTTAATTAGCTTACCACCCTAATAATCGTCAGTCCTTTGAGACCCTTCTTATCACTGTGAGCCCCCTTATCAGTCATTAGCTGAACCTTATCAATATCTAGTCATTAGCTGAACCTTATCACTATCTAGTCATTAGCTGAACCACATCATCGACTAGATTCAACAGTATACTGAAAATTAAAAGTTTGAACCAACGAGACCGTGTTTGGGTAGAAATGAACGCTATTACTTTCTTGTACGAGTTCGCGGCGTATGTGGGGTTCGCGCCACCGAGCTGGGACGACTTTGGTCAGGCTGCATGTGGTGGCTGGGTGGCGCAAGCAAGCATCGGTCCATACTCGGAAATGGGCCTTGCCCACTCTAAGAAACGTGCTAAACATTTAGCATTCCACCGCCTCATTTTACACTTGCAAACGCTGCCGTTGCATGTGTTATCGACAACTATCCCCCGCCATGACTATACGGTAAGAACTGAACTGGTATTGAACGGATAAACTGCTCAAGTGTACATGCGCAGTAGGAATAATGCTGCAGCAAAAGCCCTTTTTGATTAAAATATTTTATACTTTTTAGCGATTGTCGGAAATATTGGCAGAGGGTGGTAAAAACATTACTGAACGGAATCTGACAATGTATAAATGACGTGTAGAATGTAGAATGTAGTTAGAATGTATAACATGTATTTCATGTAGTAATGACAATATTTTATTTCTATAAAACCGAATCGAATCATTTTAGTTGATTTTGAGCACATTTAACATCACTCGAAACATGCTGGCGACTGTCTGAGTAGATGCAATGAAACAATTTTTATCAGTAATCAACACTATCTTAACTGGTTTCAAGGTGTACGAGTCAATTTCAAAAAGAATGGCATGTTTGATATTATTGGCCGATAGAAAGTAGCGTAATTGGTTCGGGTTGTCATGAGAAAGCTGCAGTGTTTTATCGCACGGCCAGAATACTTGATGCTTGGCAAATTGAAGAACGCAACGTGTGTACGCTTCATATAAAATTAAAATTTCGTCAGACGTGTATTGGTAACAGGGTTTTCCATCTTGAACCAATTCGTAAACATTTCGGTCATTATTTGAACAGAAAAAAGTTTCGTCATTGACGCGTGTACAGTTTATAATTTCACGTTGCATAGTTGCATTTCCGTCATCGACTTTCTCAATCCGTAGGCAATCAGTTGCGTTGAAAATTTCCGTGTGAGTTGAATATTTTTCGAATATATGTGGAAATATAACCAAGATCATAAACACTGTTACTATAATATTCGTTATTAATATCTTATCAAAATAATTTAATCTTCTTGGTCTTTGAACCCTAGCCAATAATTCTGTCATTTCAAACAGGAACGGGTTACGACCAGCCATCATGATCTGAAATGAAGGAAATGACGTTAGTTTATATACATTTATTGAAGTCATAATAAGACATTAAATATTTGAATTCTACAGCCCTCGATGACATGTAACTTTTCAGACTATGACACAATTCCGAAATTAGTCACACAGCCGAACTCTCTAATCGGCAACTGTCTTCACTATGCACACCCGACCCTCATTGCAAACCCCCCTAGTGGTGTGATTGGTAGAACTTTCGACTTTCGATCGGGTAAGGTTGGTTCGAATCTTGCCACGCGCAAAACTTTTCACTTTTCCAGAAATACTGATTATGGATCATCGCTATTGTGATATGATAAGACGATTGGAGCTTGACTTGCTGACTAGTCGATGATATGGTTCAGCTAATGACTAGATAGCGATAAGGTTCAGCTAATGACTAGATATTGATAAGGTTCAGCTAATGACTGATAAGGGGGCTTACAGTGATAAGAAGGGTCTCGAAGGACTGACGAATGGGTACTTATTAGGGTGGTAAGCTAATTAAGGCCCTGCGGGGCTTGGCTTAAGGCTGGTGGTCAGTAGCTGAGGGGTGATAATAAGCTGGTATGACAAGCTGCGGGCTTCGCCCCCCAGCTAGCTGCGCCAGCACGACGCACAGATATACTACTAATGAGTTTAGCCAATTCAGATTATCACATTAACCTTAATGATCGTATGCGTCAGTATTTCAAGAAATGCGATGGCGGCTTCAATACTAGCGACGACAACCCAAACGATATCGAACGTCGACCTCAACCTAAACATGCCCGGATCGTTCCAGAATCGGAACATGATACTCAACCGATATTGACCATCGACGTAGGCGAGACAATCAAAGCGGATCCGACAAACCAATCGAATTAGCCCTTCGTACCAAACCAATCGAATTACCCCCTGTCGACGAATTCAGCTTGGCCGTGATCGAGAAGAAGGCATACGAGCCAAGATCTGAATGAAGAAGTTTTAACGACGACGCTATCGACGCTTTGGCCAAATACCTGAAATCGTCTTTAGACGAGAAATTCGAAATCCATGGCCATCCCAAACATTTCGAATCCGAATGCGTCAACATGCTGACGTGGCAAATGGATGGGTACGTCAAAACGGCTAGCGATGGCTATAAACCATCCATGATCAGAACCATCTATCAACCACCAAATGCTCAACCGAAACCGATCGAAGAATTAATTCAGAGCCAAAAGAAGTTTTACTTGGCTAGAAGCATCTTCACCGGCGAATGGGTCCTCAACCCTCACGACAAAGTGTGGTACGCTTGCCAGAATACAATGGCCATATCCAAAGCCAATTCGATGTTATTGGTGGTCTACAATCCACTCAACAAGCAAGTGCTCGTGGTCGAACCAAAATTTTTGGCTTGACACTATAAAATGAATTCGGAGAAACTACAAAGCCACATGATTGAGCAGCTGCCAAAAATAACGAGTACACTTTTTGACGGAGTAAAATCAAATGATGATTAATTTGGAATGATCGAGGATCCATGTTACCCTCATAGTTCATTTCCACTAGCTTTTTATTTTATGCGTTTTGTTTATAAATGGTGTAATACTGTTATGCACTTACGATAAATAAATGCCAGATAACAACCGTAGCAATTTATTTTTTCAAGAAGCCCATGATAAAACGTTCTGTATGTGCATGTACATTTATTAGGACAGAGAACGTATACAGTAGTACGTTGAAGTACAGAAAAGAAATTCGAATCATATTAAGAGTACTCATAGTCTATTGATGAGTCAAGACTTGATCTTGTCCGCTCTTGCTAAACAGCGGCTTCAAGCTCGGCGCTGGTATCATAAAACCAATGCACGTGCCCAACGTGGCGATCCATAATTTCTCGTCCCCTTTACCGAAACTTAAATTCGCAATCGAACATATGGTCACAATGTAAATCAATAAGATTTGACTGAAGAAAAGAACTTCTTGCTTGGGCACGATGCGGCCAAAAATGTGCCACGCCCTGTCTCGTGCCACAGAGTGATGAGACTGCAGGGGGTCAGTCGACAGAGCCATAATTTATTAGAATCGTCCACATTGACATATTATGTACACGCTTTACACCGCCCTCAAT
This sequence comes from Mesodorylaimus sp. YZB2_4, assembly GCA_030248295.1. NCBI lineage: Eukaryota > Metazoa > Nematoda > Enoplea > Dorylaimida > Dorylaimidae > Mesodorylaimus > Mesodorylaimus sp. YZB2_4. The sequence continues at coordinate 33,320 of JASANH010001236.1, forward strand.
GCAACAATAATCCTCGAACGATAGAGTCCATAGGAGGCTAGACAACAGTAATGGATCGTAAAATATTGCGTAATCGAAATAACTCGTCGTGTGGGTGGTGGCTTCTGATATCATGGGATGGAGGAAATTTTGGATGGGGAGAAAATGTCGTCGTTGTTGTTGTTGTCACTGCTCTCGGGCTGGGGACGATGTCAATACTGTCAATCGTTTGGTCAGTGGCGTCAAAATTAAGTCGTGCCAGGACCAGATTATTTGGCGGGTTTAATTCGTACAGCCTAGCTGCAAAATTTTCTGCGTTATGGTAAAGCCAATGCCTAAACCCAACCACGATACGACTCTAAAATATAAGAAATCACGATTTACTCTACGTTTTCTCAAACCGAAAGCAAAAGAGCTTGAATAACGTTTGGTCGAGAAAACCATCTGGCGAAACTGACGATATAATTGAGACAGTTAGGGCATGGTGAAAATTCTGTCCACAGGTATATGACAGGCGGACAATCAGCAAAAGGATCGTTGTTTGTTGTGACCAAGTCGAAAATACGCATCAAAAAGTGAACTTCTGTGCGCCGTTGAGTGTGACCATCCTCACCAGACCCTGGCAGATTTCCTATGCTTCTGTACGCCACACTGTCCACCGTTTGCTTGTAAGCAATGGCGGCAAACTAGAATCGTTGACGTGTTTCACTGCCATCACAGAAACGTTTCAAGCCAAGCTGGTGTATCTTGCTCAACTGATCCCTCTCCGGCGTATCAAGTCTCTTTGCGCGTGACTTGAGCGGTGTGAAGCAATAAGGAGCTTGGTGTGAATGCAGTTCGTGCGAGTCATGATCCAAGTTTCGCCAAATTACATATTTTTTGTAGGGTTTATTCAAAATTGAGCAGCCGCTTAAAACCGCGCAAAAGCCAGTGACACAAACACAGTCTTCATTGATTGCTGTGTTCGAATTTCGACACCAGCTCAAGCAATAGCTTCCTTCGCCGCCGGTGGTGTTCGTTCTTGAGAAGACCCTAGCGATTTTATCGTTATTAACAAGCAGAGTTCTTTACCCTTGTTAAAAATCGAACAAAAACCGCCGAGTATCCAACGAGGCCTTCACATCGTCTTCAATACAGTAATCTGCGCACGTGCAAATACTAGTCGAATTCGTCCTGTCCAAAACCGCGTATCTTTTTTGATGAATGCGGCATAAGGCCCGGCACACGGTCTCAGAATCTGTGACGAACTCATTGCGATCAGGCCCACACAACACAGATGAAGTATGAAACAGCTGACTTGTTGTGATTGCGACCAACAGGAACAATTTAAGCAAAACGCCTATCTTGAATTCACACTTCGCATATGACAGGCACATACAGCATAAAAAATTGCTCACATCGCAACAGTCGCCTCTATGGGACGAAGACAAAAAAACTACTCAAACACGTATAGCATCGTCAAAAAAAGTTTCACGACCAGCCGATTCCATCATTTAATTCCTTGTATATCTGGACAACAGATAATGTTATAAACAGCCCGCGTGCGATTGCCCTCGATAGAAATGAATGGTAGACGGATGTATAAATCTAACGTGGCTTCTTTCTGACCCTGATCGTCGTCCAAATGTTCGCCAAGTACCAACCTGGCCTTCTTGGGTAGGAAAGCACAGATGATGGGCGCACTGAGATCGCAAACGTTTATTAGTTGCCGACGAACGCACCGTTCAATCCTCAAGAAAGCAATTAAGCAATCGGGGATGTATGGGTGCAGAGTGTCTAACGCCGCCATGTCCGACTTGTAGCTGGGTTCTTTGATACAAATTCTAAATTCGTGAGGCCCTGTTTTCTCCACCAAAGTTGTGCATGGCTTATGCATACACCAGACGAGACATTTAGCCGCAATGGCCTTTAGCGACATTGGTTTAAGGCGCACGATATTGGGCATGGTCGATTTTTGAGAAAACAAAAAATGACCAGTGACAAGCCAGCCACAGTCGAGAGGTGAAGATTCAATCTTCGGTCTATAGGACCAATCAATCGCGAGGTCAGGCACACGGTGCCCATTTTCCTTTTTTGCGATGGATAAGAGACGGTCGTTTCCTAAAGCCTCTCTGAATACCCAAGTCTGGTGCGACGTATGCGAATTGTATACAAGCAAAAAGAATTTGAGCCGCCATCGCTCCAAGCACACATTGTGCCGAGCCTGCTTGAAGGCACGTGGTCCACATAATCACAAGTGCCTATTACCGTCGTTGGGCAATCTGGTTCAGTGGATCGCCATCACTGACACGACGGGCAAACCCCAATTGTACGTGCTTGGTATCACACCTGAAGCATTGGCAGCTAACAATAAGGACCAAATCGAAAATCAGGAAATAGTTCGTCTAGTCGAAGAAGCCTTGGTGAAGGAGGAAGATGGATGGTGACAAGAGGCTGTTACAGATCTACGCCGACGCAGCTAACTCTGGATCCTATGGCGGTGTGGAGAAATTGTACAAAGCCGCGATCGAGGATGGTCGAATCGTGACTCGCCGCCAAGTGCGGGACTTTTTGTCTTCTGTCAACGCCTACACATTGACGAAACCCAGCCGGTACATGTTCAAACGATCCCAAGTCATCGCGATTGCGCCAAACGACTTGCATATGGTCGACTTGGCCGACATGAGCCATTTGGCGGACGAGAATGATGGCAATAAATTTTTAGTTGTCGTCATTGATTTTTTCAGCAAATACGCCTGTGTAAAACCCTCCAAGAGTGAATCGGCTTCAGCGATCAGCAAAGTATTGAATGGGATTTATTCTGATAAATCATATTTGCCCAGGTTTCTGATGTCTGATTACGGAGGCGAGTTCTGGGGGCACCGACGCGTCGCCTATTCTCTGCCTTGGGGATCGAGCATTACATCATGCCGAATCGCAAGACAAAAGCGTCGGGCGCCAAACGATTTATTCGAACATTGAAGACTCTGATCAACCGCTATATGTTGCACAATTTAACAAGACGCTACGGGGATGTGTTGGGCACGATTGTCGATCAATACAATCGCAGCACGAGTCGCGCAACTGGCTTCGCGCCAGCCGACGTGGACATTAGTAATAGCGATCAATTCATAAAGAAACTCTACCCACACTTATGGCGCGCCAATCCTATTCGCAAACCAAAACCGTCCTTCGATGTGGGCGACTCCGTGCGCCTCGCCACTGAGAAGACCAAGTTTCAAAGGGGATGGCAGATCGCGTAAACACCAGAAATTTTTAAAATTAATCAAGTCCTCAGCAACCGTACTCCAATCCTTTACACAGTGGTCGACTCGAAATCGAACACTATCAAAGGCAAGTAATTGTTGATTTTGCGTTGATCTTGTAGATGAATTTGTGTGTTTCAGGCACGTTTTATGAGCAAGAATTAACCAAAGTTCGTAATCCAGAAAATATTTATCTTGTCGAGGAAGTGGTGAAAAGACGCAAGACGGCTGACGGCACCTGTCAGTACTTGGTCAAGTGGCTAGGGTTTCCAGCTTCAGAAAACACGTGGATATCAGAGGGGGATCTGATACGCGCACAGCCATCACGCCAGCAAGAAGAAGAAGAGGAAGAAGAAGTAGAATTTTGATGGTCAAAAGTTTGTCCATACTGTAGAATGGCGTTCACTGTGTACTTGAGGAGTAGGAAAAAAGTGAATTTGTGGCCACAAGTCAGGTGTGTTCATTTTTCAACGCGACTGTACCTGCCATGTGTGATATGACCGCGTTCCAAGTGTGCTTGAATGCATGCGTGCTGTCCCCAGCGCCTACTGAACCAGTTTCGTTCTGACGAATATTGTAAAACCGTCTTATGTCAACGACGGCAAGCAGCCGATTGTAGGTGTGTATTATCCAACGACTAATACTGTTATCAGTGATTACACCGACATTATATTAGACGCATTGTGGTCTATTAGCTGCAGCGTGATTGACATGCATGATGTTTCGCTACCCGAGACGACTGATGTTATCGTGTTACTATCGTGTTACATTTTCGACCCAAATAACTATGACCACCGACTCTCATTGGGCGTCGTATGCGAGAGGAGAAAAAGCTAATGTACCTTTCACTGCTTTAATATTCTTATCACACGTGTATCCATCGACGTGTCTATGGAAAGTAAAAGCGAGTTTGCACAACCAAGACCATACGATGGTTTCTCCTTGTCACGTCTACGTGCCCTGTTCCCATTGCACCTGACATCGACTAGCAAACAAACCCATACAAGCAAAAAGCGCCGAGGCTCCATGAAAGAGGCGATTAGAAAGACCACCAAGGTCGCCAAGAGACGTGGGCCTCGTCGAGTCGCGGTCTCTGGTAAACGTAAACGGGCGATCAAGAAGAAGAAGACCACGGTTGTCAAAACCCCCACCAAGCCAAAGCGGCGCCTAAGCAAAAAGAAAGCGATTCGAAAAGGATCCAAGATCGATAAACGGCGCCTAAAGAGCAATTTCTAAAAGCTGAACATGAAATCTAATACAGTTGCAGTCACATCAGATTTGGAGATTTTTCACCAGCACCAATCGAAAATGCCATATCGGAGACGAGACTCGATATTATACCTGCAATTATCCCACTCCCCAATTTTGATTTGAGCACTCTGTGCGAATGGCGAGTGCCACTGTCGTCCGACTGTTACATGGACTTATCGAGCACACTGTTGGAGATCGAATGCCGCATACAATTCAACGGAGAGAGCGACACGGACAAGTCGATCCCAGACACGACACGAATCGCGCTGATCAATAACAGTGTAATTAGTTTATTCAGCTCCATACAAATAACGTTGAACAACTCGACCGTTGTGCCAGCCAACTACACCCTGCCATGGACGGCTTACATGGACGTTGTGACTAAGTACTCGATCGAAGCTCGCACGAGCTGGCTGGCGGCTTGTGGTTACAGTGACGAGAGGGAGATCGCTGGGCTCACCGAAATGTCAAAGGCCCGCTTCAAACCATTTTTCAATAATGGAACGGGCCGTTTCATGGGGCCGATTATGCATGGATTCTTTCGCATGACCAAATATATGGTACCAAGCGTAGAGATGCGCGTCACGATGACCCGCAATCGTCCAGAGTTCATGCTGCTGTATGGCGAGGACCCGAAAGCACCCAAAACCTTAAGACTGACGTTGGATAAAGCTTACATGCACGTATACAGGAAAAAATTGTACCCACAAATACACTCGGCCATGGAAAATCAGCTTCTAGAAACGCCTGCCGTATACGAGTTTTGCGATGGTGTCATGAAACCGATCATTGTGCCGTCAAACGTGTTTTCTGTCGACTCTGTAATCTGCGAGTCGACCACGCTCCCATCATGCGTGGACATTGTCCAAGTTAGTCAGAAATCCGCTTTTGGGTCGTTCATCTATAATCCATTAATGTTCAACGATTTCAAATTGCAAACGGCTTCATTGGAGAAAAACGGCCAATTGCTCCAACCGCCTTACCAACTTGATTTTGCTGGCGGCAACTATTCCCGACCATACATCGATTTTATTCGGGGTCTCAACTGCGGATTGGGTCATCACGGTGGCAACTCAATCGTCAACTACAAAGCTTACGGAACGAGTTTCACTGTCTTGAGTTTCAAGCTGACTCAGGTGAGCGACTGCGAAAACACGAACATGAAGACGCAACCAGAACATGGCACGCTTCGTTTAAAACTCACATACGACAGTTCAAAGACTCGTATCATCACTGACTCGATTATTGTCATGTGCTTCTTGAAATATGACAGAGAATTTCAGATTGACCCAAATGGGTCGGTCATGCTGCAGAACTGAACTTGATTATTGTTGATTTACTGTATGTATGTGCCTGCCCTTCGTACTTATTATGGTAGAACTGATTACAATAAACGAAATGTACAGAGAAAGCGAGTCAAAGCGGAGAGGTATGCTGTGGCGTAAAGGCTAGTGTGAACCTGTCATTTATGGAGAACCAATCAGCCACCATTCTCAAACATGTCCACTACAGTGTTCGATAACATGGATAAGCTGATTACGCCGGCGTGTATGATCGCGGCCGGTAGTTCGCAAGCGGGCAAGTCCACTTTTATCAAACAACTCATACTCGAACGTGATCTTGTATTCACTAAACCATTCACTAAGATTCACTATTTTTACACCGAATGGCAGCCGATGTTCACTGAACTCGAGCAGCAAGGCGTGCAATTCGAGCAAGGTGCGCCGACCATGGAGGCATTGAGTTCGATCGAAAATGGTAGCATGACCATATTCGACGATATGATGACCCACGTGTGCAGTTCAAACGATTTCGTGGACCTGGTCACAGTCAAATCGCATCATCGATCCATTTTCGTGATCATACTCACTCAACGGTTTTATTGGGACTCGAAACAGATTAGGTGCGTGAGCCGAAATGCGCACTACGTGGCTCTGTTCAAATCGCCACGCATGGCATCGACGGTCGAACAACTGAGTCGATCCATTTGGCCACATCGCACCAGTTTCCTTCTGGACGCCTACACGAAAGCCACCAAAGACTCGTTCACATATCTGTTTTTGGACCTATTCCCGTCCACTCTGAAACCTTGCGCGTAAAAAGCAAGTGTGAAGTATGCAAATGTGATGGCAACACCTTGGTGAACCGCCTGGCCTGGCGCCGACCAGACGGGACACCTTGTCCCTATTATTTCGATAACCAGTAATCGTGCCTGTTTGTGTAGGCCTATGTCTGTGTTCCAGGCCGGGAGAGCGGCAGAGGTAAATCGAGACTAGGAGCTGAGTGGCGGCTCTAACCTTAACATTTGGCGAGCTTGACAGGAGCCTTCTACCTGCACACGCTGCATTTCTTTGTTTTGGCTGCTGATTGCGATCTACGCCATGTCGCTTCCAGCGTTGATTTAGTTTCTGAACTTTGATCGGTCGTCCGTACACCCATCGTCCACGAGCATCGTCCAGTGGTCGAACGCTCTACCAATCGATCGATCTCGTTGGTCAAGCAACACGACACGTCCACGTTGGGTCTGGTGGTCTCGTGCGGCATCGCTCGGCATTGGCACAGCCTCCGTATCTGGTCACGTTGCAGTAAGTTCGTCGCTCTGACGTTTTTTTTTCGTGGTCTGTGCACTATAGGCAGCACAGACATCACACTCATCGCATCAGCACGCCGAGAAGACTTGTTGACCACTGCAGTGCCTGCCTGGGAGAAAAGGGTGTGAGCAGTGAGGATCACGCTTGTTAGGGATCTCGTTTTCTTGTTTCTCGTGAGTGTTTTCTCTAATATATTTTGAGTGTCGCTTTGGTGCCTCTCTGATGTGCCACTCGTGATGGCCCTGTCTCGAGACGACTTTACGATTGCGGTTTCGGTTCTCAAGCCTTCGTTTCCTTCGTGGGTTTCTAAGCCAGTTTTGCAGCAGTTCTGTCGCTTGCACTTCATCGAATATCATTTGGATCAGACGCCGACAGAGCTGATCTCGCTTATTCGTGATTGGGCCTCGGCGGAACGTCTTAGTGTACTCGATTTCTCATCATCAGTTCGCGAGGTGCCAGCTTCCTCTGCCTTCGGCTAAGGTGACGATGTTTCTCGACTTCTCGGCGATTTCGCTTCCGCCATCCCTTCATCCACCGGTACAGCTATGACCTCTACGCTGTCCATGGTGTCAGCATCAACAGATGCAGAGCCGCCACCTTCCGGTTCGCGACTAGGTAGCAGACTTGCTGAGGATGAGCGTCGGCTTGCTCAATTGATCGCTACTTCCGTTGCTTCATCGGTCACTGCTGCAATGGGTCCTCTCCTAGCCTCGCTCAATGCGCTAGTGTTGACTCACCGTCAGCAGCAGAATCCGCCACCTATGCAACCGCTTCTCGTGCTGCAACCTGTGCTTCCTCCATCACAACTTCACTCGCAACCAGTGCAGCAGGCTAATGCGCCAGCAGCGCCGAGTCTACAGCTGCCTGGCTTCAAGCTGCCTTCCTTCGATGGCAATGTTGACACTCAGGATCCTTTCGAATGGCTCACTCGCTACCATGACTACGCCCTGGCCTCTAGTTGGCCTCAGGAGCGCATCATTTCGTTGGCTAGCATGTACATGGTTGGGGAAGCCCGAGCCAAGTGGCATGAAGTCGCTGCTATTCCGAATCGCACTTGGGATCAGGTTAAGCACGCTTGGCTGGAAAGTCTTCTGCAAGGCAAGCGTAGCATCTTCAAGACGCAGTTGTCGGCGTTGAGGCAAGATCCACGAACAGTCACAGCGTATAGTCTCGACTTCCAACGTCTAGCTCGTTTGGCATACTGTACCGCTGCGTTCCCTGATCTCCAGGACGGCGAACATTGGCTCATTGAGAAATACATCTCTGGGCTCACTGTCCAGTTGCAACTGGAGGTTCGTCGTGCTGATCCGCAGCTCTTGTCAGCTGCGCGCACCATTGCGGAGCGCGCCGAAGCCACCCTTTCTGTTTGTGGTGACTCGACTGGGCACGCAGTCAATCGTGTTGTGTCGCACCAGGTAGCTGGCGATCGCTCTTCCCGTCCTCAGGACAGGTATTGTGCGTACTGTCGTCGCAACAATCATTGGACCAGGGATTGTTGGGCCAGAGACAATCGTTATGATTCACGTACCGATCGCATTCCACGGCACAGTCGTGATGAGCGTCAGGATCGGTCTAGCTCATTTCGTCCTTCGGCTCAGGCCTATGGGAGGGCTCGTTCGTCCGTGCGTCAAGGCGAGTACGACACACCACGTGCTCGTTCTCGGACACCTTCGCAGGGTCGGTCGAGTCGCAGTCGGAATCAAACTCCTCGACCGCGCTCCCTTGCACAGAATACTGATAGTATGTCTCAAGAGGCCTGCTCTTCTAATCAGCAGCCCACCACGCATCCAACTCAGCCAGCATCGAATTCAGCTTTGCATGCGTCATATGCTGTGCATGACATGGTGCATACGCCTGTCGTGCTTTATGGTGAGATGACACCCTCGTTCTCGGACATATCCACGGCGGACCACATCCGCTCTAGCCCGACTCTAGGGAGCAAATCGGGTCGTCTTCGCTTTGTGCGGGGCACTTTGAATGCTATTCCCGCTGCCATGTTGCTCGACTATGGTGCCACACTCTCGCTCATCGGTAAGCCCATGCTTGACAAACTGGGAGACTCTGCGCAGTTACGTCCCACGACTGCCCGATCGGTTACCGTCAGCAACACGACAATGCGGTTGCTAGGCGAGTGCGAAGTCGAACTCCGTATTGGTACTATCATGCAAAAGCATGTTTTCGTAGTTGATCAGGACATGAAATTGCCGGTTCTCTTGGGTATGGATTTTTGTGAAGATCCAGCGGGCACTACAGATCGTCTCAAGTACCTGCTTGATGTGGCTCAGCAACATCGACAAGAAGGGCTAGTTGCTGTCACCCAGGATCTGGTGTGTAAAGTCATGCTGACTGAGTCGCTCACAATTCCTCCACGTTGTCAGATCTTGGTGGATGCTTGTGTCGATGGTGCGCCGATGATGACTACTGGTCTCATCGAGCCCAATTCTGCATTTCAAGATCGTTGTTCTCTTCTCGTTGCGCACTCGCTGGTCACACCCAATGCGCGTGGACACATTCCACTATTGCTTGCTAATGTGACCACTGAGGTAAAGGTCGTTCCTGCTCAAATGCATCTTGGCACCTATGCTCCTTACGTTGCGTCGCAGTCTCTCTCTCTTGGTGTTCACCACCTGTTGGACCAAGGGCAGTCTCTGCAATCTGCGCTAGATCCCTTGACGAAGTTGGACTAGACCAAATCCGCAGCTTCGCCCGAGAAAAAGGAGCGTTTGCTTGCTGTGCTTCGTCAGCACAAAGACGTCTTTGCTCGTGATGAAAATGATCTGGGTTGTACTCCTCTGCTTGAGCATAAGATTGAGTTGTCTGGTAAAGTTCCTCCTTGAATCCCAGCTCGTCGCTTACCTGAGGTGGTAAAGGCTAAAGTGCAGCGCCAGCTTGGCGTGATGCAGGCCGATAAATGGATAGTGCCTTCATGCAGCCCTGTTTCGGCGCCCATTGTCGTCGTTCTTAAAAAAGGGGCTCCTTTCGGCTCTGCTGCCGGCACTCGTATTTGCGTTGATTTATGCGCTTTGAATGCGGTCACTAAGCCTGATCTTTTTCCGATGCCGCGCATCGATGAAGCGCTCGATGCCCTTGGTGGTTCAAAATGGTTCTTCAGTTTGGATTTGCAGAGTGGATTTTGGCAAATTCCCTTGGCACCCGAGTCGCAAGAACTGACTGCTTTCTCCACACTGGGTCAGCAATGGCAGTTTACTGTCATGCTCTTTGGATTGCGTAATGCAAGTGCAACTGCTCAACGGTTGCTGCAGATGATTCTCTCTGGTCTCCATTGGACTCAGGCTCTCGTCTACATTGACGACATTCTGATCTACTCGAAAAGCTTTGATGAGCATCTAGTTCATGTGGCTAACGTGCTACAGCGGCTGCGCGCCGCCCAACTGAAACTCAAGCCGTCTAAATGTCATTTTGCTATGTCGGAGGTGTTGTTTTTAGGTCACATAGTGACCGCAGAAGGAGTTCGTGTGGATCCTGCTAAAGTGGATGCTGTCGTGAGGTATCCTACTCCCACTACGCAGAAGGACTTGCCAACATTTATCGGCATGGTCACTTTTCTCCATGACTATGTTCATCATTTCGCGACTATCGCCGCTCCGCTATACGATCTGCTAAAAAAAGATGCAGACTTCGTCTGGAGCAGTCTCCACGAGGATGCTTTTCTCGCCTTGAAGCACGCTTTGACATCAGCTCCCGTGTTGAGATATCCTGACTTCAAACAACAATTTATCCTCCAGACTGATGCCTCGACAGTTGGTATTGGTGGTGTTTTGTATCAGGCCTACGGAGGTCGTAAACATGTGATTGCCTATGCGTCACGTAAGCTGACGAAAGCTGAACGAAACTATTCTGCCCTCGAGCTAGAAGCACTTGCCATCGTTGGGTTCGTCAGGCATTTTCGCCCGTATCTGTATGGGGTGAAGTTTCTCCTTCGCACTGACCACCAGCCTCTGAAGTGGATTTTCACTCAGAAAGAGCCTACTGGTCGGTTAGCTCGTTGGGTTTATATTCTATCCGAATATTCGTTTGACATGGAACATGTGCCAGGTAAATTAAATACCATGGCTGATGCTTTATCGCGCCATCCTGTTTGCCATGTATGCCAGCCGCATACCCTCGTTGGCCATGTGCTGCAGGATACCATGCTCTCACCTGACTCGTTGAAAGCTGCTCAGCGCGCAGATCCTCTTTGGCAACCTTTCATTGCGTACATGGAGCTCGGTCGCAAGGCATTATCTGTGCCAGCTGCTGAAGCGCGCAAGTTTCGACTCATGTCTGATCATTACGAGTTGTCTGACCATGGTTTGCTCCTGCATCTTTCACGGGGCAAGTCGAAACGTCGTGAGTGCTCGACTCAACTCGTTATTCCTGCCTCGTTTACTCGACTGGTCTTCGATGCTTGTCATTCTGATGCATTGGCTGGTCATCTGGGTTTTTCCAAGACTTTCGCTCGGATTCGAAAACGGTATTATTGGCCTCAGATGCATCGTGAGATCTATACATGGTGCAAGGGATGTTTATCCTGTGCTCGCAACAAGTCGTATGGAGCTCCGCTCAAGGCGCCACTGAAGCCTTTGTGCGTTGAGAACCCCTTCGAAGTGATCGGCATTGATACACTGGGTCCCTTGCCACGATCCAAAGAGGGTAACGTGTATATTGTTATTGTCGCTGACTACTTGACCAAGTATATCGAAGCCTTCGCTGTTCTCAACATTACGGCAGACACCATTGCCCAGTTGCTGGTGGATGGCATTATCTGCCGCTGGGGAGCGCCTCGCAAGATCATTTCTGATTGGGGCACTAATTTCACATCGGACCTGATCAAGAGTATTTGTTCAGCGCTTAGCATCAAGAAGTCGTTTTCTGTCGCGTATCATCCTCAGACCGACGGCCAAGTCGAGAGGACAAATCGTGTCTTCCGCGACATCCTGCGGATGTATGTTGACCAGAGTAAGCAGGATAACTGGGACGCCTTCATTCCGCTTGCTCGTTTCGCATACAATACCGCCGTCCACGATTCGACTGGCGAGACTCGTTTCTACTTGATGCACGGCTTTGATGCGAACTTGACTCTAGATGTTGCTCTACGTGAGAAGGTGTACCGATTCGAAACACCTGCAGATTACAGGGAGTATGTTGTCTCCAACTTGGAGCGCGCGCGTGCTTTGGCTTTCGACTACATTGTACGTATCCAAGAGCAGCGTACTGCTCGGCAAGATCCCTTGAATGGTTCTGGTTTGCGTCTGGGAGATCAAGTGATGTACAGACGCATGCATACGCCTGTTGGAAAATCACCAAAGTTTTTGGGCGACTGGTTGGGTCCCTATCGCATAGTTGAAGTCATATCTCCCCAGAACGTGGTCATTCGACCTGCAGCTGGGTTACGAGAAGATGATAAGCGTGTCCATGTCACGCAGTTGAAGTTCTTTCAGCCTGTAGTTTCGAAAGCGTTGACGCCTGAAACAAAATTGGTGATGTGGTCTGGGCCAAGGTCAAGTACCAACCTTACTGGCCAGCCACAATCGTGGACCCGTCGTCTCTTTCGCTTCGGAAACCTTTGGCTTCGAACCAGTTATTGCTTCAGTTTTTTGAAAAATCTGGTCTGGATATTGTTGCTCGTGACGATGTGTTCGATTTTTTGGCGTATCGTAAAGAGTTCACCTCGAATGCTCGTGGTTTACAGCGTGCGCTCAAGGCCGCTGATCGTTATCTCCGTGAATAGTATATGGTCTGTTAGTACTCTTCGTCTGTGTACAGTATTGGCTTCGCAGTTGCGGTGACCCAGTGTATGAGGTTACTGTTGTCCGCACATGTTGGCCTGCTGGTCTGTTGATTGCACTTGCACTGCGTACCGACCTGTTGCTAATGGTATGGTATTTTTTTTTTTGTTGTAGATGGCTGAGGTCGCTGAACTCAGCGTCTCTGTCGACTCCGACGAGTACAATGCGCTGGTGGCTCCAGTCTCCGAGCCAGCGACCACTACGCGGCCTCCCACTCCAGTGATGAGTCAGCGGAATCGCCCACGTCGAGCCCGCCTAATGCAATCTTCCCAGGCCTATCATATTCCTCGTGTCGCTGGTCCAGCTCCGGCACATACCCGTGGCTATACCAGTCCACTGGATCGTCCCACAGTAGCCCGTCCAGATTCCCCGGCTGCCTCGCTGGTGCATCCATGTCGTGGATCGAATCCTTCGCCTGGCACCTCTTTGGCTACTGTTCGGCGTCGTCAACGACGTTGACGTCGTCCTCGTACTACGCGCCAACCTTCGCGTTTGGATGCTGCAAGCCATGGTCCGCCTCCGTTCACTCGCTCTGCTGTGTACACGTCTCGTCGTACTGGATCGCTTTTGGATCGTCAGCCACCTGCTGTGGATCGCCAACCTTCGCTTTTGGATCGCTACCCTTCGTTTTTGGATCGCCACCCTTCACTGCTGAATCGCCGCCCTTCGCTGGATCGTCCAGCCTACCAAGCTCGTCCTACACCCAGCGTGCATAGCCCCTGGCTCACTGATCCGCTCGCGCTACCTGTCGCTGTTGTGGCTCCTACACCGCGCTTGGCGATGGCAGTGGCTTCTACGCTGCCAGCGAATGTCTTGCGAGTGGCGTCTGTCATTTTGGCTTCGTTATTGGCTTTGGATCGACCGCCCATCGGGAATCTCTCGACTTATCTCACCGAGCGGATGACAGCTTACTTCTTAGCGGCACGTCTGGATCCATACTGTCCAACGACCTTGGCGATTCGTGACTTGGTCCGATCTGTGGGCGCTACACTAGCCGTTGCGTCAAATGCGTCTATTTGAACATGTTCTGCTTACGTTGATGAGGGTGGTGGCGACTCACGCACAATTGCACTCATGTCTTGGTACGCACATGGTTGGAGATAAAAAGATTGCACCCGCACAGGGATTGAGAGAGAATGGTTGCACCCGCTCGATCTGCCTGGACACCTACAATTGGACAGCCTACGACTTAACAACAAACTCAATCAACAACGACCGATCAATGACTTCGCCTCCACCACGACCAACACCAATGAAGATTCAGGATAAAGTGATATATTGTTGCACAGGATCGAAACTTTATTTAAGAAGAGGGGGTGATGTGAAGTATGCAAATGTGATGGTCCCAATTATTTCGATAACCAGTAATCGTGCCTGTTTGTGTAGGCCTATGTCTGTGTTCCAGGCCGGGAGAGCGGCAGAGGTAAATCGAGACTAGGAGCTGAGTGGCGGCTCTTCCCTTAACACAAAATACTTCCCAGCCAAGGATACACGCTCGTGTTCATATGAACTACGAAGAACAAAGCCCTGTCTCATTCTGCTTCACTGGCGCGAGACGAAAAGCGCATTGTACGACAGTAGATCCTGGTGTAAATTGTTATGTAGATGTGGGTTGACATGGCTTATGCTGTATTCGCCAAATTAAAAATCTTGCTCATATCCCAACCGTCCGTTCTGAAAGAGGCGATCAAATCGGAACCAGCCGTCGTGCAAGGTATCAGCGAGTTGGCATTGAACGTGCTGTACAACGACGAGTTGGTGTTTCAAAGTTTCAAAAGAAAAATTTAAAAAAGTTCAAAACCGTCTTGGAAAAATTGTCGAGTAAAAAGATTTCACTCAGTTCGAAACGAAAATTACTAGTATCAAGTCAAGGACTAGAACTTGTTCCACACCTGTTGCAAGCTACGCTGGCCTATTTGCAAGATGTCAAAAAAAATGGTTCTGATTCCGCTCAACGATTACGATAGACTTCGAGCTCAACACAGCACGTCTGCAACGGCCAACTCACAAGCAACCAATAAAGACGCGCCTTCGACGACACCTCGAATAATTCCAGACGAAGAAGAACAGCAAAAACGAGATGATGATCAAGACCTGCTCAATTTGCTTACGAAAAGTTATCGAGCCATGAGAGTTATCTATGCCTGATAGTGTGTATGTTTCGCGTGTGAATCATCGTATCGATCAGACTGTAATGTCTAATACAAATGCTCGTGTTGTAAAAAAGTGGCTGACATTAGAATAAATTATTCTTGTGAAGAAAGAATAAGCTTGCGGAATATTCTCTTACAGCATCCAAACTATACAGTTCATGAGACCCAACAGTCAACAAGTGAATACCGCTACAAGTATACAGTTTGTGCGTGCGTACGTAAAACACCAATCCACTACCCGCTCTCATGGCAATGCAAGATTAAAAAATCAAGCGGTCACTGACTCCTCAAACACCTCGTACTCAATTGTGCACACTGTATGAACCTGCACTTCATGCAACAAAGCAGGCTGGCCATCGTCAGGTGGTGCGGTGGGTGCGAAAGGCGGAGGAGGTGGGGGTCCAACAGGTGCTGCAGAATAATCATGGTTGGGCAGGCCAATAATAGGTTGGGGGCGAGACTGAGGCGGTGGTGGTCGAGGTGGTGCTGGGCGATTAAAGTTTGTCAAACCAAGTTTAAAGCCAGATAAAGACGGATGTTGATTGGAGGAAAACGAGGCTTGGTGACGTTTACAGTAGCAAAAGATAGCCAATGCTATTCCGAGGACACCCACTCCACTGACCATTACTGCCACACCAATCACTACGCCCTCTTGTTCACCGCAGTGACTCACCAGGCCAGACGACCCGGATATGATAAGTCGCAAAGACGGCAGATCAGGATTCTCGCATGAATAGTTGTCAGTCGAGCCACCCGCAACGATAAGCTCCCCCACTGTTCCCGAACACGCCAACTGAGCGGCCATGGTCACGTCCAAGTCACAACGGATCACTGAGGCGCTGTCACATTGGCAGACCCAAAATCCATACCCGTTACTACGTACTGTATATGGAGACGCATTCTGCACAGTACTAGGTTCAGCTTATTGAAAGTACGTACACCCTGCACCTGCGTAAAGTACTGTACTCACCGCCCCTGCTTGAATGATCAGTGCAGACCACAGCGCCAGCGAAATTACGACGGTGATAGGATGGCGAGTTCTCGTGGTCCCGGTTATCCTTTTTCGAATGGTCTTTTTGACTGGGGGCCGTGCGCCTCGTCGCCAACAACAGCCACAGCAACAGTAGCACCAAAAGCCAACTGAACATGAGAGGCAAACCAGACTTTCAATAAGGGCGAATGTGGTGGAAGCGTATCTATGGAGGCGGTTGTTGTGCTGGTGTATCTCCGTGACAGCTGATTCTCCATTCGTAGAGCTGTTGGCTGCGTGATTTTCAGGCAGTGGCGTATCATCATCGAAATTGGAATTTGACTGCTGCGAAATTGATCAGAAAGAATTGAAGACAAACTTAATTTGTTTGTGAGACAAATACGCCAAAAATAGGACCAGAAAAAATCTGGCTGCTGTAAAATGCATAGCGCAATACCAAGAGCAGAAATCGAGTAGACTGCGGTCTAATCGCGACCAGACTGCACGGTTTTTCTAGCTGCCACATGTGGTAAAGTTCCTTATGGCTGCCACACATCTGGCATCTGGTCAATGGACAAAACCAGCCGTTGGGCAGGGTGGCCTTTGGTCATCCGCGTATGGGCGACGTCTGCTCAAAGCGACCACTAACCGTGGCAGAAAAATGCGTTAGCGTATGTCATTAATCAAGTACGAGCAAGGTCTAATCGCTTGACATGAAAAAGAAGTGACACATTCACGTGACAACAGCAATTTCGAAAACTTCTAATGTGACAAACTTTGTTGACAAACCAATTTGTGCGATGAGCAAAACTTTTTCAGAAATCAAATTCAGAAAACTTTTTCAGAAATAAATTCACAAAACTTTTTCGGAAATAAATTCAGAAAACTTTTTTCAGAAATGAATTCACAAAATTTTTACAAAAATGAATTTAGAAAACTTTTTCAGAAATAAATTTAGAAATCAGATTTACAAAACTTTTTCAGAAATCAAATTCACAAAACTTTTTTAGAAATAAATTCACAAAACTTTTACAAAAATGAAGTCAGGAAACTTTTCCAGAAATCAAATTCACAAAACTTTTCTAGAACTAAATTTACAAAACTTTGCTAGCAATGACACCAGATGATGTGAAACTTATAATTCGTTTTTGGGTTACATGTTAAAAACTTTTACGCTTAAAAACTTTTTTGGATTGAAACTTGCGGCACTTTGTCTGAGGTGAACCTTTTGGAGCTTTTCCAGTGTAGGGTACTTTTTATTTGACGACTTGTATTGCGTGCAGTGTTTTATATCAGGCCTGCGCTGGTTGGGACATGAAAGTTGGAGTCCGGCTTATATTCTACGAATATTCTGGAAGAACCAGAAGATATCAGTAATAATTATGCTTCATGCAAAGTGATCCAGTTGGGGAAGATATAAGGGCGTCCTGATGTGTTTCTAGGTCGGATTGGTGCCATTTCGATGTACAGACTTGTTTACTTGAACCAAGCCCAGCGAAGCAGTTGCCTACCATCTGTTTCCTTTGGTCGCAAAGCATTCAAAGACGAGCCCCACCCAACCAATTTCCTGTGGTTCAACACACGCGCTTCCGGTCACTTCTGGCCTGTCGACACCGATCCCTCAGCCAATAACCTACGCTAAAAGTCACGCGACTAGAAGAAGTCAGCCGGAACTGCCGAAGTCGCAGAGTGGACGTCGGGTGATTTTTTGCCATTTTTACTCTGTGTTTTTGTCACATTCACTAGCTCCTTGTCTTTCTGAAAAGTAAGTGACTTCTTCGCCATAGCCTGCAACAACAATATCACAAATGTAACTATAGGCCCATAAACTTCATTGACCAAGTATAAAAGTTGTTTCTGTATTTTTCAGCGTATTCAAGGACAACGATGGCGTCTCTGTTGTGTTGCCCACTGTGCTTCTTAAATCGACTCTCCCACCACAACGACAGCTACAGGTGCAAAAAGTGCGACGAGTATTTTTCGTTCGACGACTTGTTGCGAATACCGTTAACGAATGGACTGCCAGAGTACGTTAGCACGCAACAACAATGTGAGTGCGGGCGAAACGAGCTGGTCGAGATGGTGGTCGGTTGTCCAGCTGGAATCAACCAATGCCCATGCTGTCAACGCCCCTATTCATGCGGCCCAAATCCATGCCACTGCTGCACGAAGACAGTGGCAACTCGCTGCGATGATATAACCACTTGTAAGAAGCATTATTGGGTTTCTAGACAAACGGTAGGGCTGTTAGTGAAGTGCAGCAGTTGTAACACCTGCAAATGCTCGCGTTTCGTTTTTCCCCTCATTTTTTACTAGTATCTTTTATTATGTGTCAATTTTTTGCCATGCATATCGCTACTATGTGGCAGCTGCTTGAATGGAATGGTTGATAACAGTTCAGTATCGTGGACAAAACGTGCTCATTAACTGTACGCATACAGCCGTATTACGAAATAATATTCACCTCAAGATTCTTCCTGCTGGGTGTTTTCTGCCAGTAGGGCGTTTAGTGACTTGTACAACTCATCGACGTTGCTGGGTGCCAGGTCGACGAGGTCGGTCAAGTCCGACTCGAGCAAGACCGCTCTAAATCGTCGTATCGGTCGGCGGGCAGGACTGGGGCGGGGCCGTCGTCGAGGCGGTTTGCCTAAAAAGGGTTACTGTCGTTATTATAGGGTAGATAAGTTGAAAATGTGCTTACCTCTAGCCCCATAATTTCATCGAAGCGGGCCAGTTCTTCGCTCAAATTGCACACAGCCATGACTTCTGTGGGAAGGTTCTGAAAGAAGATAACATTAGTGCCACGTTCGGACGAGACCGAAATGGTTTTAACCCACCCGCTCCACATCGTCCCACGTGAGCTCTGGCATGTCTGTCCAGCCGCCATTTGGCACGTAAATATCTTCATGGTCGCCGCCGTCCTAAATGAGAGTACTCGTAAGCTATTGCGTTAAGTAGCGCGAATAGTTCTAACTCGATGTGAATGTCCAAGGTTGGTCAAGTCGACCAGTGGCCCCCGTTGTTTGCTCGGCCTCTCGGCCCTAGGCTCGGTCGTCAATGGCCGCTTCGTTCTAGCGAGCGTCGGTTGATCGTGAGCTGGCTGGTGCGAAAGACAGCCCTGAATGGAAGGTACCTACGTAACTTACAGGTATACATACATAGTAGGCCGAGCTACACACTGCAGCTTACCTGAACTAGTGCCTTTCCTTCACGTCTGAAACGAGCCACCGCCTCCAATATGGGGAGGGACACATCCACTTTTATCCACCGTGGCCTAAATAAACCAGTCGTGATCACGAACTGTCACAATAGTGTCCACGTGTGTAGAGCCGAATGTGCAATAAAGGCATGGACACGTGTAGCATAAAGCCTAATCTATGATTCCTCCCACTATTAACTAATGTTCATGTAAGAAACTGACAACTTACGGCAGCTGGTCGCTCGACTGGATACGGTAGACGCCACCCGGCAGTCGCTCCAATACGGTCGCTTCCAGGTTCTCGTCTCTGTCGCCAATTCCTTCATCGTTTTCATCCATTTTTACCAGAAAATGGGCCAGGTCGACCATGCCGCCCTCGGCCGCCCTTGCCATTGTGGTAGTCTTCTGGCCACAACACTCGGTTGATCTCCCAACCTCGGCGCATGTTGGACAAAAACGATGATCATTAGACCGCAGATACAGACGCCATTCTTTTCACTGCATACGTGCAGGCACACGCTGCAACAGACCGACGACGACATGATGCACGCGCAGTGATTCAGTAAAATTGGCGAATGAGCAGATTGCGACCGTTCTCGATCAGTATCTAAACTACGACTGGTGGACCTGGCTTGGTGGCCAGTTGAGCGAGCTGTAATTAATGAAGATCGAATCTTCAAAACAAAAAGTTTGGCGCCAGCGCCCAACCCTCCCGTCCATTCAGGTAAGCTAAGAGCATAGCCGAACCTAGACGCAACTGTTTGGTCCCTGCCGCTAGTAATCAGGCGGCACCCGACAACTGTTAACTAACTGTCCAAGCGGTCACTGGCCTTTGTCTGGTGTCTAGCCGCTCAGGCCGACTGGCACCATCCGCTCTTGCCTAAGTTACAGTCGCTGAAGCGAACCCGTCACCTTTTATTAGCTCATGCTAACATCCAGTCATGCACATTGCACATCGTGCATAGCCACATCACGCACATTTGTACAAAGGATAGACTGCACAAATTTCGAAATGCCGCCACACACAAACACTTTATATGAAAGGCGGCACCAGCCTAGGTCAAAGAAGCGGCTGCCTGGCAGTCGGTCTGCCTGCCTGCCTCATATTTCCAACGGTGATGTACGAAAATGGTCTGGGTAACAGACACGTTTCGAATACAATCTGGTCAATCCCGATTTGGCTCGTATGTAACTGAAAACTTTGCCGTCGATCGGTCGGATTCCAATATTGAACGCCGTCCCATTTCCGCCGCCATGCAAGATATCGTAATCATTTTTGAAAGTCAAAATGTCTCGATTACGGGCTTGGACCCCTTTGGCTGAAAATTTCCCATCCCCACTTTCGTCCTTCAAAACGTAGTAGCACTTTGCGCTAAGACCCACGAAAGCTACTCCTTCGGCTTCGACCTGTTTTAGAAAAACAAGCTTGGTAAGTATTTTGGATTTTTCTTCTTTTTATGCAGACTCACCTTTAGCAAGCCGGGTGTTCTTAATTGATCGTTTGACAACACGAACCATTCTTTCTCAATTCTTTCAAACTCTGCCATCTTTTCTGGTGGGACACATTCTCGAAGCGAGTTTTCGCAAATCGCCAAATAAATCGAGTCTGTAATAAATAATTAAAATGTGAATTTCATTTCCATGTAAAATCTTGTCTTACCTGTGTCACTTTCAAGGAACTCATAACACTGCCGCGGTATGTAAGGTTGTTCAACTTCGTAAATAAAACGAAGGACTTTCAGTTTGGCGTACGCGTAAACTGAAATATAAGCGAATCAGGCTCATTGAGCAGAATATGGGATTTCTCTTTTTACCCGACAGTCCAATTTGCATCGGCAAGTTGAATTCAACCTTTTCCTTTCGCATTTGCACTTCGAAACAATCGGGCGTGATAATTTTCGTTCTATAAGAATAAAAATCCAACAGCGGCTTAATTTATGGGAATGAAATTGAAAATAAAAAAAAAACAGAAATGAATTTGACGAAAAAGTTTTCTCTCACGCATGATGAAAAGGATCGTTGTGCATATTTTAATTTCTGCGCCGTTCACGTAGGAAACGTTCATGTGACGTGTCAGCTTTGTGATCGTCTTGCCATACCTGAACTCCGAATATTTTCGATTTAGTTACATGTTATAATTTTCTAGATTAATACTTACGCGCTATTGCAAAGTAGTTTGAAAACGTCGCCCTGAAATAATTTTAACATTTCAATGGTTGCTTTGTTTATTTTTCAGTGATTTTACTCACCAACAGTTTTTTAGATTTGTCCGTGTCACCCACTCGTCTGTGATGGGTCACACTCTCACCGAACCATCGAAATACGTTCTGCCGATCGAATTGTGCCACTTCATGTATTTCGATATCAACACCATTTCTGTGGTACCATTGCAACAACGGTGTCATCACCCACATTTTTTCTACGTGGTAGGAATTTATCAGGCATCGACGAGGAGTTTCGAGTTGATTCATTTGCTCAGCGATCTCTTTTATGTATGGCCCGATGTCGTCCCTGGTCACTTCGGCATTTTTGATTATCGGTGGAAAATCGCTGTTCAGTTCGCGTAGATGATTTTTCACTTTCAAATTGACTTCAGCGAAGCCGAAGACGTCACCCTTGATCACGCCAGCAAACATTTTGTTGTAGGTTACTTGGTTCCTATTTTGGAACCTTCTCAACGGGTGCTCTTTGAGAAATCGATTGTAAATCTCGGCTTCTGCCACAATAGACGGGTTTGTCGCCATTGGCACGGGTTTCCCTTTGCGAATGTCCTTGGCTAGAGCTTGAACCATCTTGAACCAACATTCCCACGTGACTTAATAATCGAATCCGCCCTCTAGCAAATCTTTTTCTTTTTGTTGGTCCAATTCTGCCCGTTTCAGGTTGGCATCAGTCGACACCACTTTCTTATTGGGGCAACCATTTCCATGGTTGTGGTATTGACAGCCGTGGTACTCGTCCACCCGTGGTCTTGGTTTGGCATCCTTGGCGTAGCCGTCGACCGACCATTGGCGCAGTCCCAGTTTGGCCTGGCTACCGTGCCCGCTGTGATGGATGTAGACTTGATCGCGAAAGGCGGCATATTGGAGAAAATGCACTTCGCCATGGCATCGACGGCGTTTCAATTTGGCCTGCATTGTTTCCGATTTCCGTTCGAACATTACCTGCCGTTCCTCCTCGCCATCGATCGACAATTGCGTCTGTTTGACTCCTTTCCAATGATCGCAATAGCCAGTCGGCATGTCGTAGTTGCACATGGATTCCAAGTACAAGGCGTTGAAGTCTAGAATAGGTACGAGTGTCTTAAAATTGGTGATGAGTAACGGAATGTACTGTACTTCCGTTTCCGCCTTACCCAGACCGACTATTTTCTTGACCATCTTATCACCACCCCTAATTTTGGTTTTGCCTTTTTCAGCCAACCGCGTCACGATCGTGGCCAAGCCGCCGGTCATTGACGATTACAATTCCTGGCAAAGGTCGGCTTCGCTGGGACCAAACAAGCCGAAGTGGACGGTGGGGTGACATGAATGTAACGTCTGGAATAGGTACGTGAGGCACACGCAGGGCACCGAGACGGCTTGCTTGAACACGTCCACTTTAAAGTTTTCCCAAAATATGCTCAGCATATTTGAGCAAGCCACGGCGAACAGCTCCACGTCCCTAAATGTGGAGTGTAAAGTCAAAATTTTGACTTTCATGCTTTGGGAATTTAACAAATTTACACCTCACCTGGCATTGTACCACTTCAAAAAAGCGAATAACGATCTCAGCTTGGGCAACGCGTCCCACACGGCTTTGGCCTCACGATATTGCTCGTCGTCAATCGTCTTGCCTGTGATCGTGGAAAAGAATGCCGATTGTGGCGGGAATTCCGTGATGCAATACAAGTCCTCTGGGCATCGAAGCAATTCATATGGAAAACTGCCCTTGGTGTCCCCGTCGGAATTGAATGCCTTGACGAACTTATCGAGCGACGTGCTAGGTGCGTACATGCAAATGTCCAAAAATTTGAGCTTGTCCGTGGCCAGCGAGATAATGCTACTGCCTCGGGCGATGGACTTGGGCCAGAACCTTGCGCCTTCTGTCTCGTCACTGTTCGAATCGTTTCTGGCCGCGCGCACTTCAGCTGTCATTTTTTGGAATAGGTGGATTTTGCACAAATTCAAATCGTACTTGCCCCCATTGAGTGTCAGGACCAAACATGAGCGAAGATAGGCGTCGAATGTTCTGGCTAATCTTTTTACTTTCTCCGGATTCGCTTTGTTCCTTTTCTTGTCGTCCTCGTCGGCTGCCTCGTACGCGGCTTCGGCGGCTGTCTACAGTTGGTTCAGTTGGTCCACTTCGGCTGGAAACTTTTGCCGTTGGTGTTTGTAGTTACGATCGCTGATCTCATTCATGGCGTCGAATATATTGGTCAATAACGTGTCTGGAACGGGATCGTAGAAAAACTTGACCTCTTCGCACCCAGGTACAGTTGATTTTATGGCCCCCATGATCGGCTTATGTTGCTCTCGCATTTGCAAGATGGAAGCGTTGTCCACATGCTCGACTTCGATGTTCTGGGCGTTCAAACGCATTTCGGTCTCGACGTCTCCCACGTCGACTCGTTTGTACTTGAGTTGAATCGGCTGCAACGTGCTTTCCATATCCCATGTGATGAACTCGCGGCACAATCGACGTTCGTGGTTGACGAAAATTCCGAATTCAGTCAATTGGTCGAATATGGTCTTGGCCGCCTCGTAGCACCCGTCTTTGTGAGTATACTCCATTTTACCTTGATTGCAATTATATTTTTGGTGACGTTGTAGGTTGTTGGCCATTTTAAACATTTTGCCACACGATTCGCAGCAATGACGGCCGCAGAAATTGTTTAACTTCAGAATCAACGACATGTGAACATTGGTTGTGTCGCTCGGATAACTGTGCAAATTTATCGTTGGACAGGCTGGGTCGGTGTTGGTGGATTTACGCAGGCAAGTCGTTTCTTTAGGTGATGTTTTCCGATAAATCTGTATGTTAGCCTCAGACAGTTCCTCTAGAATGGGCCGATGGTCTTCTGGAACCCCTTTGAATTTTTGCCACAGTGGGCCATCGACTCGCGTCCTGTACTTCTCGTAGGCTTTCAGAACCATAGGTAAATGATTATAGTCTTTTTTCTTTGCCGCCGCTATGCATCTGAAGACGCAAAGGTTGTCGTTGTATAGGTGACGATGCTCGTCTCGCTCCATCGCCAATAGGCTTCTGTTGTTGTAGGCCAACCATGTGGGCAGAACGCTTTGGCCCCGACCAGCCACGAACAGAGGGCGCAAGTAGCAATGGATGGTCACTCCTAGCACACACACCACTCTCCATTGTGTGTCTGGTCTTTCTGTGTGTCTCCAAGTCGCCTAACTCTTCATTAGTATCGATTGCCCTCTGAAGCGATTCTGAATTGTGTACGAGAAAATTTTCTTCCAACAAGTTGCGCCGATTATTTTGGGCGATGAAAATTCGATAACTGTTGGTGCCATCGTCGTTTTCTCTTCTAAGCATTGTTGTTACGCCGACGTTGAAGTTGAAGGCCACATTGATCAGTTGGTAAATATGACGAAGAGCTTTGGCGAATGTGAAACCTTCCACGTCACTGCCGACTGTGCGATAATAAAATTCATTGACCAGTTTTGAGTCTGTTTTAAAGTGTTGGCGAAAATATGGCCAATTACGACGGATCAATTCGACTGCGCCTTCGTCTTGTGCGCATGAGGCCGCCAAAGGATCTAGCCATAAGCCGGAATCAGTTTCAGGCGGTGCGATTGGGTCGTGAAAAAATAATGTTGGATCTTGGTTTTCTTAGGTCAGTGGCTCCAACAAATCTGGCTCGACGTTTTCGTTGGTGCAGCATTTCATGCACTGTCCGATGTGTTCCTTCGACAGAAATTCTGTCTCTGTGGTAAATTGGCGCCGACATTTCGGACACGTGTGGTGGTTGTCTGGGTGCTGGTTCTTGTGGTGGCGATAGAATAGGTCAAGGCGTTTGCCATTCTTGTACTGGCAAAACAGGCAGTCGTAGCAAATATCCTTGTGGATGTCCATATGGTTGTCCAAATTCACGACTTCCTTCTTGCAAGTATTCTTCCGCCGAATACGCTTCGCCTTTGATGACAAATCGTTTACTTCCTTTTCAGGTGATTTCCGCTTTCGATTTGGATCCATTGCTCAGAAATCAAGGAATCAACCAAACTGCAATGAGCGACAAAACATGACTGGCCAGAGTCTATCGACGAAGTGAAGATCGAATCTTCAGTGAAGATCGGATCTTCGTTGGAATGGTCTGAAGATGACATCTTCATACCGACTGTTTCATTGTCCAAGTTTGAAAGGGCGCTATGCGGTCGGTTCGCTCTCCGTTTCCCTGGTCGATAGCGGATCTCAAAATGCATTCCTGCTAAGTCCGCTATCCAAAGTTCGCAAATTGGCCATCATGAGTCTCATTCTTGAAAATGTACACCAATGGCAAATGGTCCGTGATGATCGTGAACTTTTGTCCGTATATGTATGGCCTGAACAACTTGACAGCCCAATATACACCAAGACCTTCTCTTTCTGACACGGAATATCTGGTTTCGGCTGGCAAGAGGGACCTACTGGCGTATGCAACTGGGTGCTCCTTGTTGTCATCGTCTTTCTGTGACAAGATTGCGCCAAGGCCCTCTCTGCTCGCATCCATGTATATGGTAAATGGCTTATGGAAGTTCGGATATGCCAAGATCGGTGCTGTGGTTAGCCGTTCCTTGAGCTCGTTGAAAACCCTGTTGCTATCCGAATCCCAGTTGAAATTGACGCTCATTGGTCAGCTCGAAAAGTGGGCGTGCTAGTTGTGAGAAATTTTTGATGAATCGCCCATAGAACGAGCACATGCCCAAAAATCGACGTACTGCTTTCTTATCTTTTGGGATTGTCATTTCTTTTACTGCCTTTATTTTACTCTCCTCGACTTTGAGTCCTGAGGCTGAAATTGTGTGTCCCAAAAACGAAAGTTCCGATTTCAGAAACCTGCACTTGGACAACTTCAACCGCAGATTGAACTTATTCAAACGTTCAAAAACTGCTTGCAGACGTTGTTGATGTTCCTCGAAAGTGGACGCAAAGACTAACACGTCGTCCAAATACACGAGGCATCGTTCCCATGTTAGGCCTGATAGGACTGCATTCATCAGACGCATAGAGACGGCTGGTGAGTTGGTGAGTCCAAATGGTAAGACTTCCCTCTGGTAGTGACCTCCTCCAGGTACACGGAAAGCAGTTTTCTCCTTATCTCCATCCTTCAGGTTTATCTGCCAGTATCCGGATATCGAATCCAGACTAGAAAAGAATTTAGCGCCAGAAAGCGAATCCAATATGTCGTCAATGCGTGGTAGAGGGAACTCGTCTCGCACTGTGATGACATTCAGGGCGCGATAATCGACACAAAAACAATATTCGCCTGTTTTCTTGCGTACTAAGCGGATGGGACTGGCCCAAGACGTGCATGCATCTTCGATCTGGCCCCCATCCTTCATTTCTTTCACCATCTTGTGTACCTCCTCCCTCTGGCGAAAAGGTAATCTCCTAGGCGGTATGTGGACTCGTGGGTGATTACCCGTGTTGATTGCATGCTCGATCTCGATGTTAGCTGACTTCAGATCTAACGTGCTAGTCGCGAATATGCCCTTTTTGGCCCATTGTACGAGGAATCCTCTCATGCTGCGCTTCTGACCTTCACTCAGGTGGCGATTATCGAATGTCATTTTCTGGACCTGCTGTACTGGGTCATCCTTCTTTTCTGTTCGATTAGTCAGCGTATGCAAATCAGAGGGCACTATTTCGACTGCTTCCTCCACGTGCCCTACGATCGTGCCTGCTGGTAGAGTGATGGGATTTCTCAAACTGTTCCGAACTTGCACTGGTACTTGTCCATTCTTTGCTTCAGCGACTGAGTGCGCGATTAAGAGCGACATGTCACTAGACAGTGGCTCATAGTTTGCTACGAAACAAACTGTTTGGTTTGCCAAATCATCGTCCGTGCAATGTCCCCACATGAATTTTTCAGTGCAAGGTGGTATTGTGACTGCTTCGACTAGTGCTACATTTCGCGTTCCTGATGGTCTACCGGTTTGATTTAACTGCACATGTCGATGATTGCTGCACTCAGAGGTATCTTTTGTGAAAAGTCGAATTGTAGTTTGCCCATCTTAGCCATCATGTCTCGACCAATGATCATGGGTACAGGTAACCCGTCCATTACGTAAAGAGGGTGTTTGAGGGTATGTCCCAGGACCTGGATATAAGCAATGACAATGTGGCGTGCGATAGCGGCAGTGCCATTGATTGACTTCATAGGTGCTGACTTGCATGGGCGCACTTCGAGTGCTGGCTGGCTGTGCATCAGTGTCTGAAGCAGTGTTTCGCTAAGAAAGCTTTTACCTGCTCCAGTGTCCATCAAAGCCTTCGACTGTATCTCTGTATCCGTGAATGTTACTGTTGGTATAGCAGCTGGGATAAACGAATGAGCGATCTGTGCCGCTTGGATATCCCCATACCTTCCCCTGGTACGACGCGAACTACGTTTCCTTCTCATTCGTCCAAGGAGTCCACCAAAAGTGATAAGTGAAATAAATGGGCCTGTGATGAAACACAAAATGACAAAAACGCCTTGTAATATCAATGGTCGTTTTATCAAAACTTGACGCCCCGTTTTTCTTCTTTCTCATTGACCATGGTCTTGACTTTGGTCTCTGGGTATCAGCGTTGCGGCTATGGCTGCGATCAATCGCCCTATGGCGCAAAAGGATGATGTTAGGATCGTGAGTAGAGCAGCAAATGTGAGACATACTTGCCGATTTCCATTACCGCTTGAACCGGCCCCGTCCAATCCAGTTGGTGGTTGATTGCTTCCGTCATTCACTGGCGGCTGGTTGCTTCCATCGTTAACTGGTGGTTGACTGCTTCCGTTGTCCGCTGGCGGCTGACTGTTTCCATTGTCAACTAGTGGTTGAACATTTCCGGCTAATGGTTGACTATTGCCAGCTGGCGGCTGGCTACCTTCAGTAGCGTTGCTAACGGGCTGTAACAAATCAGGACCTCGCTCTGCTATTACCCATTCTTCTTCTGATTTGTACGCACATTCGTCGAATGATTCAAATAGATGAAAATCGGCTGAGTAGAAGTCCTCCATGGGGAACTGCTGCTCCTCCTGTTCGATAGCTGCGTGCTGCCCTCTCCCAGTGGTATTGGGGTTGGATGACCGATTCGGACCTTTCTCGTTCCTACTGTTACTCTGTCCTTGGTTCCTGATTTCTCCATTACGTGGTTGATTACCCTGGTTACCACGACTCCCTACTCTATTGCCTCTTGGATAGTGACCTGACTGTTTACCCCTTTGATCACTGACCTGGTAATTGACGTCGGCGGGCTCTTGACCGCCAAGGCGACCTTTGGCAGCTAAGTACAATCGGCAAAATGCGCGCTGATGATTTGGCTTTCCGCAATGCAGGCAAGCCATATTGCCGTTTTGTCCAAACGATTGTTTCGACGTTGCCAATGATCGGCATTGCCCGATGGAATGGCCGATGAATCCGCAATACGTACAACGAGCTTGTTGCCGATTCATCGATTGCTGTTAGGACGATGCTTGATTGTTATTTCCAGATGGACCATTGCGTCCACCTCGATTTCCGTTACCACGGCCACCGTACGCCAAATTGAGACTATTGCTGATATCGATTGGAGGATTTGTCACGATCGAACGTTGTACTTCTGAAGAGGTCAAGGAAAACATTCTTTGATTCAGTTCAGCTGTATTTGCAGCTGCTACGACCTCATTTAAATTCCTTCCCATATTTAGATATGCTGCTTTCCAAAGTTTATTATTAGGGTGAGTTTTCTCATGGGTCTCCAACCCGCTAACAAAACGTTCTTTGAGCACTAAAGTCCTAGCTGCGTCCTGCTCGTTGCCATAGGCTTGTTGTACAAGTGTCCTCAAATCTCGTAAATAGTCGGCTACAGTTTCACTTTTCTGCTTTTTCCTACTTTGCAGTTGTTGACGCCAAATTGCGACTTGATGTGGAAAAACCAAATTAGCTTGTAAGAATTCTTTGACTTGTGCGTAGGTATTAACGCGAGCTGCTGGTGCGCTTCTAAACGCGTCCAATGCTATATCTTTTAATGCTTTCTTCAGCTCATGCAAGCGTATTTCATCAGTTACATTAGTTACTAAATTAGCGTGATACTCGAATTGATCAAACCATTTAGTTATATCTTGCGTGAGCTCACCAGTCAATGGCGAATTTTCCTAAATGCGATAGAATGGTTGGTGCATAGTAGCCATGGCAGCCGTCAATGCTGCGAGTGCAGCTTCTGCCATGGTTGGACTCGATTACCCAAAACAACTGCTGAGCGAATGGAGAGGTCGCTTTGGACTGGCACTCCTGGGTGGTAGTCTCTTTAGGAACTATCGCACCTAGCAGAGTGGTAGCTTGTTTGGCAGCTATCGCACTCAGAAAAGGTGGTGGTAACCTCTTTGTTAGCTATCGCACCTAGCAGAGTGGTAGCTCCTTTGGCAGCTATCGCACTCAGAAAAGGTGGTGGTAGCCTCTTTGGCAGCTATCGCACCTAGCAGAGTGGTAGTCTCTTTGGCAACTATCGCACTCGGAGATGCACTCACAGTAGGGTAGAGTCTCTCCCCCTGGGTAAGACCTGAGCGGCCCCCCCCCCACAATGTGATGTAGTTAGGCTGGGATGTTTCTAGCCCTCAGTCCTAATCACACCACACTCAATGATGCTTACCCAAAGTACGTTGATACGGCGTGAACCTCTGCACACGTCGGGCACCAGTAATTCGTGCCATTGATTTCACGATGCGCTGACGAAATAAAAAAATAGAGATGAAGTTTACTCGAAGGCGTGACGCACGGGAAATAAACACAGTGACAGACATGCTCAGGGCTCCTCCTTATATACCCTTCCTAATACACAAGCCTATAGTAAAACTAGTTGGTGATCGGTACAAATGAGAAATTAGAATGCAATTGAAAGTCAATATGCAAAACAGAGTAATGTACGTGCCTATGCCCAATGAGTCGTCATGCAAATTTGTGGAATAAAAATCCAGTCAAGGTCCAGAAAGTCTGATGGCAGAATCACTAAGATGAAACGTATCTATTCCTAATGAGCTCGCTTGCTTGATCCCGACATAAGAAGAGATTCTCACTCTGATTGTGCGGCAAATCCGAATAGCCATATCACGGAAAGTTTGGAGGAACTGTCGGAAAAGGCGTCCCAAATTGAGAGACAGAGAAGTTCAAGGATGAAATTTTGCAACTGCATATTCTGCGGGACAAAGCGCGAGAAGCGGTAAAGAATGCAGATTCCATATCAGCGTTTAGAGAGCGGCAGACCTTGCACAAGTTGGGAGGACTGTGCAAGCAAATGGACAATTATGTCGACTTCCTGACCCTGATCACTTTGAATGGTGGCAGGTGAGTATAAAAAGTTTTGTCACCTGTCTCAGATTCTTCTAATTTACTTTCAATTTTGGATGCGATCTTCATCTGCTCAAAAAGTTTCTTTTCGAAAAACTGGTGCAGCAAATTAGACGAGAGAAAAGTGATCAGAGTGCGGAGGTGGAAAATTTTGATGACGGGATCCTAGCCGGTGAAGCTCAAGTCGACATCGACTGCGATATGGAGGAAAATGATGATGGCGAGCTCGATGGCGATGATGGTGCAGAAAAAGTGCTCGGAAAAGGGCGACGATTTATTCAGTGGCCACGAGCCATTACCAGAGGCAATAAAATTCTATTATTGTCCACCAAGCATTCCAGAATATTGCACATGTGCAACTATCTGGCACCAGGTAAGACTACAGTATTAGCACAATAGGAGTATACTAAATCTTTAGCACTACTATTTTTTCGCTGTATAGGCACCAATCTGGACAAATTTCTTCGCGCTTACAATCCGGCTGGGGAGACCAAGGGGACGTTTCCGTACGAGCTAGTGGAAAGCTACGCCACATTAACCGAGATTAAAGAATTCCTGAGAATAGAACAGTTCAATTCAATGCTCAAAGGTGGGATAACACCAAAGCAGTATGAAGAAGCCCGCTGAATCTGGAACGCACTGCCTATCAAAGATCTGTATCACTACATAGAGCAAGTAATAATTTTTTGAAACCATAGAAATAGGAAATATTGAAATTTATGGTTCAAGAGTTTATAATGAGATGGATACGCTTCCATTCATGGCAGCCAGCGTGATGTTTGCGGAACTATTTTACGAAATTACGTCCGTCGATATTTATCAATCATGCCAGTCGATTCCCGGAGTGTCAATGCTATTTCTATTTCAACGACTCACAGAACTCCGTCCAGAAGTGCGGTTTGGACTGTTTGAGCAGAATGAACAAGAACTGGCCGAAAAATTAATGAGTAGTGTGGCAGGTATGAATCTATTTTGTATATCTTGTCTACCAAATAAAGTAGTATTCTAAGGTGGTTTGGCTGTCATAAATACTCAACTTATCGAATCTAGTATCACAAAAATTCGAAATGAAGGTTCTATTGCACAAAAGGTCGTGAGGTAAGTTAAATTTACTTTAGCAAAAATTTTGTCATGTAAAATATCCTTTTCTTTCAAGATATGACGCCAATGCACTCTATCTGCATTCAATCGGTAAAGATTGCCCAGCTGGCAAAGTGTGCCATTGGAAACCTGTTCCCGAAAGAAGACTATTCGAAAGGCGGACCCCTTTGCCTGGTGCAGGTAACACGTTTTATAAATTATTTTCATTCAGAAAAAATATGAGCTAATGCTCTAAAACAGATTTGAAAAAGAGGCGAATGTGGAAAGAGGTAAATTATTTGAAATATCGGGAATGGGAAAGAAAAGAGCGAATACGCATGGCAAGCGATGGTGAGCAGCAATGCCTCGGCAAAGCATATTCGTGTCGATAAATATTCAGAAAAGTCAGAGACAATTTTCTTTTTCAACGGTTGCTATTTTCACAACCATCCACCGACAGAATGTTGCAATAAGAATGACAAGCCCAACCCGAAATACCCGAATGCCTATCAAGATTTCCACGATCAGGTCGAGCATTTAAAAACTTTTGGTTTCACAATCGACGTGATGTGGGGTAAGGAAATAAATTGACGAATGATTCTAGTCGATAACTTAAAAATTTTTGTAGAATGTGAGTGGAATAACATCGAAAAAGTGGCCACGCTAATACGAAAAGGTCAGCGACGAAGTATTCCTTCCGAGCTGAGGCAGTATGTTCCACAAGCTGAGCGATTGGCCCGATATCTAAGCAGTCTTCGAAAACGGGCATTCGAAAACGACTTGTACGTCCTGGATAGAAGTATGCGGCAAGCGATTCTGAGTGGTCAAGCCTTTGTTTCGCTTGCGTCGACATCACTTGCCCGCCACATCTTCGAGAAAAACTCTCTGAATTCCCTCCCATAAGTCAGTAATTTAATGGCTAAGCAATCTGCTTTTAAATAAAATTTTTATTTTCAGTAAAACATGCTGAGGTTTCAATCTCGGATGTGGGTGAATATATGGCTGGGATCGCGAGGGCAAATGGCAAACTCAAAACACTGCAACGATGCCTGATTGGGTCATTCATTGGCCGCAAAATGTGGCTTCATACGGAAATGCTCACATTTCTACACTCGCAAGGCATTTTCATTGAGCATATTTATGAATTTGCTCAGTATGACCGCGTCGACGCTTTCTCTTGGTTCGTGGACGAGGTAAGTTATCGAGCATTTGTTCCAGCATTTTTTCACAGCTGAAAATTTTACAGGTTACAAAGAATCGGCCTCAAGGTTATGTGAATCCGGAACAATTCGGATGTCTGGCTGAGCTGTGGAAATTGATTAGGAACTCGAGCTATGGAAAATGCTTGACGAAAATCGATTCGCACGCCAGCGTTATCTACTCCTATAGAAAACGGGCAATGGAGGCAGCCAAAAATCCATTCCACGTGCGGACAGTAGCCATCTACGACGACTGTTTCGAGATTCACACAAAACCGGAGAAGCATGTCTACCAGCTACCGATTGTAATTGGTAGGTTTCATGCAAACTAAATTTCAAGAAAAGTTAACGTATTAAAATTTTAGGTTTGTCCGTATATGGCAACGCCAAAAAGATCATGCTAGAATTTATGTACACTGTACTGATTCCATGCTTGGACTGAAAACGATGGACGTTGTCAGAAAGCGACACAGACTCGGTGAGTGTAATGTTACATTATGAAGATGTCACTGATCAACTGAAATTTTTTCTTTCCAGTTTTACATGGCCATAGCAGCACTCTTCCTGGATGACATTGTGCTGCCTGAAAAATGGGACGAGTGGCAACGCCTAAGGGCCTGGTTTGTGGACGAGATAAATGCATTACACAAACGCGAGCCTGGTCGCTTCAAACTGGAAAAGCAAGTATCCAACTTTGCTGGCCTGAATCCCAAGGTAAGTGATTGCTATTCTACGACGAACTAACTGGAACTAACCATAACCTATTTTCAGTGCTATGTCCTCGCCAGTCCAGGCGAGGAATATCCAAAGGCCGAGGGAGTTCAGCTAACCACAGCCAATGCAGCAGCTTTAACATTCGAAAATTATAAGCGAGTTTTATTGGGTGATTCTGCAGCCATGCAGAATGTGCATAATGTAACGATCCGTGTTTTACCAAATGTAGGGGTAGTAACTGCGATCCAGGAGAAGGTAGGGCTCACTCGCTGCTCCTTGAAGCGTATATATAATGCGGATGGGAGCAGCGAACCCCTGCTTTTATAAAAAGTCTAAGTGAAAATTGTAAATATTTGTTATGACCTCAGTGAATACGACGCTCGTTTTGACGAAAGCATCTTGCTGAATTTGATTTTTTCCTTTTCCAGCTACGCTTCTATTTTAGCATTTCTTCTACTTTAGCTTCACTTTTATTCATAGCAAAAGCAAGGAAATGGACTCCCAAGTGATTAACGAGTTTTTGGACATGTTCCAGGACACCCCCCACCTCCATCTAGCACCATGGTGCTAGATGTTATTAGGATCGTTGGCGAGTACGTGGCGCCGACCTACGACCTGGCGGCACAACGACTCATGTGGAGACCCATTCAAGTTTCGTTCGCGGAACCTGTTGGCGACGTCTCGGAGCAAGATCTGAAAAAAAACTCGTTAAAAGTACGCTGCTATTCCTGGCAAGTAATCGAAACTTGCTCGGTGATATCCCTGAAAAACCGTGTAATTTACTGTATATATATGTTATATCAATATTGTTTATATATAATATTTTATATCTATCTTCATGTTAAACTTTATTCAAAAATAAACTTTATTTTATTCACAATGAGTACCAATACTCACAATGGAGCGTTCGTTCTTAAATCGTCAAAATTGCACAAGTCATTGAAACAGGATGTCGTATGAGTGTATCTGCTGCGAACATTTTGGTTTTTCCACATGTACACATTTCACTTTTCAAAGGTTAGCCAAGTTACCATGATGGTTTCTTTCACTTGCACTTCATCACTATACACACTTTGAGGTACATTCGCCTCATGCAACATTTCAATGAATTTCAAAGTGTCATTGGGACGCCTTTTGCGAAAATGGGAAGTTGCAATTACATACTTTAGCAAATCGACAATGTGGCTACCGACACTGGAATCTGAATACACAATTCGCCCATGCTCAGTGAGTGTTGGCTTGGGGATTTTCAGTATGACCCTAGCACGGTTGACGTAAGCTTTCGGAAACAGATCTAAGCACTTATCATAATTCTGATCACCTTCCGCCTCTTCGCTTGCAATCTGGACTTGGCCATTGCAAGTGTGGGGCTCTGGCTGGTTAGTGGCGTTTGCTGGATGGGACTTTTGGAAATTATTTTTCAAGCGTTGATACTCCGACACTGAGCTCAGTATGTACTCTTTCGACATACAAACACTGAAACACGTTTTGAATAAGAATGCTTTTCTTGGCCAGAAAGAATTCTTTCTTCGATTTTGTTGAGGCGTAATATCAATGTGTTTCCAAAGTCCCAATTGTTGAAGCCCCCAACCCACACACCAAGTGATTCAAGCGCCCCCCCCCCACCCCCACAACACACACCAAAAAGTGGAAGTGATAGAACTTATGATAAGTATTTAGATCTTTTTCCAAAAACTTATGTCAACCGTGCTAGGGTCATACTGAAAACCTTGAAGCCAACACTACGAGCATGGACGTATTATGTTTCAGATTCAGTGTAGGCAGTCACATTCTTGATTTGCTAAAGTATGTAATGCACCTTCCTTTTCGCAAAAGGCGTCCTAATGACACTTTGAAATTTATTGAAATGTTGCATGAGGCGAATGTACCTCAAAGTGTGTATAGTGATGGAGTGCAAGTGAATGATACCACCATGGTAACTTGGCTAACCTTTGAAAAGTGAAATGCGTACATGTGGAAAAACCAAATAAATAAATAAATCGTCTGTAAAAATTTCAAACTACAATACTAACTGACGTCAACGTCATAGTGCAACCTCAACCGCAGCAGATACACCCATACGACATCCTGTTTCAATGGCTTGTGCAATTTTGACGATATAAAAAGGGGGGACTGTTTGTATCGCTTTAGTCATTGCCAACCTACGATATGACGGTACTGTACCGCTTTAGTCATTGTCAACCCAAACCCTTACTCATACTTCTTTCCAAACCCTACCACCACATATTTTTCAATGTGTGCACTATCTTTATGATAATTGATATACCAGATTGGTATTTTCAAACAGTGGATGATGTTGGGAAGGTTTGGTGACTTTTTCACATCATAAAGAGTTACAGATACAGATTGGCTGAATTTTTACGAAGTGAGGAAAAGGCTTGATATGTCAAAGCAGGTGGACAGCTGTTGATTTACGCCTGAATACTTTTTTTGTGGACGATGTCATGGCAGTTGAGAATGTGTTGAACTTTACAGTCAGCTGATAATAATAAAAGATTGCTATATTTTTTGTGTGCATATCTTTATGATATTGATATACCAGTTTTTTTCATCCAGATAAGATCCCTCGAAAGTTGATGGCTAAAATGCCTCGCATGTCATGGCAGTTGTAGCTGCAACTTATGTCTTTTGTAAATATTGGTACTCATTGTGAATAAAATTAAGTTTATTTTTGAATAAAGTATAACAAAGAAAGATATAAAATATCATATATAAAGAGAATATTGATATATCAAGTATATACAGTAAATTACACGGTTATTTTGGGGATATCACCGAGCAAGTCTCGATTACTCGCCAGGAATAGCAGCGTACTTTTGGCGAGTTTTCTTTTCAGATCTTGCTCCGAGACGTCGCCAACAGGTTCCGCGAACGAAACCTGAATGGGTCCCCACATAAGTCGTTGTGCCGCCAGGTCGTAGGTCGGCGCCACGTACTCGCCAATGATCCTGATAACATCTAGCACCATTGGTGCTAGATGGAGGTTGGGGGTGTCCTGGAACATGTCCAAAAACTCGTTGATCACTTGGGAGTCCATTTTTTCTTTTTTCCTTTTGCTATGCTAAAGTAGCAGAAATGCTAAAATAGAAGCGTAGCTGGAATAGGAGAAAATCAAATTCAGTAAGATACTTTCGTCAAAACGAGCGTCGTATTCACTAAGGTCATAACAACTATTTACAATTTTTACTTGGACTTTTTATAAAAGCAGGGGTTCGCTGCTCCCATCCGCATTATATATACGCTTAAAGGAGCAGCGAGTGAGCCCTACCTTCTCCTGGATCGCAGTTACTACCCCTACATTTGGTAAAACACGGATCGTTACATTATGTACATTCTGCATGGCTGCAGAATCCCCCAATAAAACTCGCTTATAATTTTCGAATGTTAAAGCTGCTGCATTGACTGTGGTTAGCTGAACTCCCTTGGCCTTTGGATATTCCTCGCCTGGACTGGCGAGGACATAGCACTGAAAACAGGTTATGGTTAGTTCCAGTTAGTTCGTCGTAGTAAAGCAATCACTTACCTTGGGATTCAGGCCAGCAAAGTTGGATCCTTGCTTTTCCAGTTTGAAGCGACCAGGCTCGCGTTTGTGTAATGCATTTGTCTCGTCCACAAACCATTTGGCCTTCAGGCGTTGCCACTCGTCCCATTTTTCAGGCAGTACAATGTCATCCAGGAAGAGTGCTGCTATGGCCATGTAAAACTGAAAAGAAAAAATTTCAGTTGATCAGTGACATCTTCATAATGTAACATTACACTCACCGAGTCTGTGTCGCTTTCTGACAATGTCCATCGTTTTCGGTCCAAGCATGGAATCAGTACAGTATACATAAATTCCAGCATGGTCTTTTTGGCGTTGCCATATACGGACAAACCTAAAATTTTTAATATGTTAACTTTTCTTGAAATTTAATTTGCATGAAACTTACCAATTACAATCGGCAGCTGGTAGACATGCTTCTCCGGTTTCGTGTGAATCTCGAAACAGTTATCGGAGATGGCTACTGTCCGCACGTGGAATGGATCATTGGCTGCCTCCATTGCCCGTTTCCTATCAGCGTAGATGACGTTGGTGTGTGAATCGATTTTCGTCAAGCATTTTCCATAGCTCGAGTTCCCAATCAATTTCCACAGCTCAGCCAGACATCCGAACCGTTCCGGATCCACATCACCTTGACGCCGATTCTTTGTAACCTGCAAAATTTTCAGCTATGAAAAATGCTGGAA